>JXCR01143380.1:82040-108433 GCA_002079205.1 Phalaenopsis hybrid cultivar
TTGAATTCTGGAAGACTAGAACCAGTGATCATTATCGAGAGTTTTCTCAAATGACTCCCGTCATTTGAGATGTAATTAACTATAGGGGGCCTCTATAGGGAACTTGGAACCCAGATAAAATAAACCCTATTTTATCTTTGTATTAAATAGGTCATTATCGAGAGTTTTCTCAAATGACTCCCGTCATTTGGGATGTAATTAACTATAGGGGGTAACTCCCGTCATTTGAGATGTAATTAACTATAGGGGCTTGCCTCTATAGGGAACTTGGAACCCGATCCCCGTCACTTGGGATGTAATTAACTATAGGGGCTTGCCTTTATAGGGAACTTGGAACCCAGGTTCACTTGAGATGTAATTAACTATAGGGGCTTGCCTCTATAGGGAACTTGAAACCCAGGTAAAATAAACCGTATTTAATCTTTGTATTAAATAGGGGAACTTGTCGGTCATATATAAAAGGTTTGCAGACTAAACGGATGTCACAAATCTCTTAGTTTGCAGGATTGGGTCTATCGCCGAGGTCTACACTTATCTCTCGGGAAGGTGTAGTATTCGCGGTATCAGACACGATTATGCAAACTATCAGCTAATGAGATCCACTTGGTCTCATTTTTTTAAAAAACTAAAACACACTACTTTCAAAACCCAAACTATATATATTTTATATTTAAATTAAATCTCAAAAATTATTTTCATATTTCATATTTTTAAATCTATCTATTAATCGAAAAAAAAAGTTGACCGACACTGCCTTGCAACTAGGGTCACGGGTTTGAGTCCATCTAAACGCATCTGTCTTGCAGCTTAGGATCGAGTGGTTAGACACATAAGAGTGGTGGGGGCTCATATCACAGTTTCCGACCATTCTTTAATAAACACACACACACACACACACACAGAAGCATGCATTCTGCATGTGCAAGGCCTTGAAATCAGGACTTCTTGGTTGACATACTGCTCTCAACCAGGTGCCTTGCATAAGAACAAAATAATATTTAAGTGTGATACATGTAAGTATCTTGAATAAGTCTGATAAAAGTTGTCAACAAGGTGATGCAAAAGAGAATATAGGCCTTAGTGTTCATGTTATAACCTAAAGTAACTTTTATGTAAAATTATTTGGATTTATAGGTGGGTATAATCTTTAGTGTCAAGGTAGGGTTAGAAAAATACCTTAAGAGTTAGTTTTACATAATAAGAGAATGTCATGAACACTTTAGGGTAAAATTTATAAATTGCAATTTCAATTGTGTATTTTATGTAGATCTTAGTGTGGATCTATAAATAAGTCATCAGTAATTAAGTTGGATACCTAAAAAATTAGAATGTATGTAGGGATATGTGGTTAAACTTAGAAAGGTGGATTCTTAGGAAGACAATATTGGTAACTCCTATAAAAAATTAGATGGTAAAAAATAGACTTAGTTGATTTGGGTATATAACATAGTGTGGAAAGTGCAATGGTAAAATATTTTCATAAAATACATGTGAAGTGGTGCATACTGCAAATAGCAAACATCATGGGGAAGAAGGCACGACTTGGTACATTCTATGTTATTAGTAATGCAAGGTTCATGTGTGTAAGATGTCTGTGCTATTTGCCCTCGATACATGTATTTCACATTACTCACAATGGAGCATACTTTATTCTTGTTTTTTAATTGGAGAAATGCTATTTACTAGTGGTTTTTTAAAGTATTTATGATGGTACTCTTTTTACATAATTAAACAATGATGAAGCCTTGCAAACCTTGTAGGGGTTGGGTTACTCTCATTTTTTATNTTGGAGCATACTTTATTCTTATTTTTTAATTGGAGAAATGCTATTTACTAGTGGTTTTTTAAAGTATTTATGATGGTGCTCTTTTTACATAATTAAACAATGATGAAGCCTTGCAAACCTTGTAGGGGTTGGGTTACTCTCATTTTTTATAGTTTTTAGAGATTTTAATGCGGTGTTTTTTGTTTGATTATTAAAATTATCTTTAGTGTTATCTGTTAGAACTAATGGCTTGTTCTATTGTTCTAAATGCGGCATTTTTATTAGTTCTATGCAAGTATTTTTTTTGTTATTCCTTTGTTTGTCTACAATGTTAAGTTTTTATTTTTTATCTTTTATTTTAGAGAATGAGTAAAATTTTGCTTATTTAATTGACAATTATTCAATCGTTGTTGTTGGAATTGATTGATTTTATTAGGAGACTTTATTGAAATTTAAATTNTTTTGTTTGTCTACAACGTTAAGTTTTTATTTTTTATCTTTTATTTTAGAGAATGAGTAAAATTTTGTTTATTCAATTGACAATTATTCAATCGTTGTTGTTGGAATTGATTGATTTTATTAGGAGACTTTATTGAAATTTAAATTAGTTCTTTGAATTCAATAATTGTTGTTGGAATTGATTGATTTTATTAGGAGAATTTAGCTAAATTTAAGTTAGTTCTTTGAAATTTATTTTGCTCGCTTTTGCTAGTATTATAAGTTTGTTGTTCTGGTTTATTTGATTTTTATTTCTCTAGCACATAACCTTTGATTTTATATTTGTATAGTTTTATTTTCTAGACTTTTTTGGTATTCTTAGGACATTTTTTCCTCTTTCATTTTTCTTTTTGCAATTTTTTGTTAAAATAATGTGTTGTGCTATAAATATTGCACCGTGGGAGTGTTGTTCGCTGATTNTTTTTTTTTTTGCAATTTTATGTTAAAATAATGTGTTTTGCTATAAATATTGCACCGTGGGAGTGTTGTTCGCTGATTTGTCTTACTTTTTGAGGTGTTTTCCATGGGTTGTGCGTGCACCACGGCTCTACCCAGCCATTTGTGCCAGTGTGCCTTTTTATTTTAACAAGTATGATTAGAAAGGAAAGAGGAAGTGACTTAGCATGGAAACAAAGGTGTGTTATGGAGATTTATGATTAGAATTTTTTGCTGGTGGCTATGGAAATCTTACATTAGATTTTGTGAGATGGCCATGAAAATTAAGCCATTAAGATAAATTAAATGAGAAGTAAAGAGGAAGAGAGAGTGTAGAAATGAGGGATTTGATAGAGAGAAAAGAGGAGAGAAAAGGGGGCTTACCATTCAGGCAAGTTTCAAATCAACGTGGAATCAATCTCATAATTTATTACATGGCTTTTGATAGAAAGATTGCATCCAGTCTTTCAGATGCCTGTTTTTTAAACTTATTTAAAGATATAAAACCAAGACATCAAAATTCGGTNGGCAAGTTTCAAATCAACGTCGAATCAATCTCATAATTTATTACATGGCTTTTGATAGAAAGAATGCATCTAGTTTTTCAGATGCCTGTTTTTTAAACTTATTTAAAGATATAAAACCAAGACATCAAAATTCGGTCATCCCATGAGNAAAAAAATATTTTTGTTTGTTATGTTGAACTTATTATTAGTGCACGCGAGCGCGCCTATTATAATAAGGTTTTTAAGTACATGCTATTTTCATATAACATATATTTAATAAAACCTTTGCTAAAATAAAATAAATTAAAATATTATATAGAACTTCGATTATAGCGGTCTTAGGATTAGTAAATTAAAAGATTGAGCACAACATAGGCAATTTAGTTGATCTAAAATTGATTAATTTTAGTCAAAATTGTTTTAAGAACAAAATAACCCTAAACCCTANTAAAAAATATTTTTGTTTGTTATGTTGAACTTATTATTAGTGCACGCGAGCGCGCCTATAATAATAAGGTTTTTAAGTGCATGTTATTTTCATATCACATATATTTAATAAAACCTTTGCTAAAATAAAATAAATTAAAATATTATATAAAACTTAGATTATAGCGGTCTTAGGATTAGTAAATTAAAAGATTGAGCACATCATACGCAATTTAGTTGATCTAAAATTGATTAATTTTAGTCAAAATTGTTTTAAGAACAAAATAACCCTAAACCTTGAACTATAAATATATATTGTGCCGCTCGCTGCGGCTCTTTGGTTAACATCTGCGAAGTCAGTTCTAAGTCCCCTAGGGTCATGGGTTTGAGCCCATCTGAGTGCATCTGCCTGTTGACCTCATTTTTAGTGAGGTCTTAGTCTCCTACTCTTAGAACCTAGGATCTAGCTTTAGGAGTTCNCGGGTTTGAGCCCATCTGAGTGCATCTGCCTTGCAGCTAGGGTCACGGGTTTGAGTCCATCTAAATGCATCTGTCTTGCAGCTTAGGATCGAGTGGTTAGACACATAAGGGTGGTGGGGGCTCATATCACAGTCTCCGACCATTCTTTAATAAACACACGCACACGCACACGCACACGCACACACACACAGAAGCATGCATTCTGCATATGCAAGGCCTTGAAATCAGGACTTCTTGGTTGACATATTGCTCTCAACCGCTAGGACAAGGTGCCTTGCATAAGAACAAAATAATATTTAAGTGTGATACATGTAAGTATCTTGAATAAGTCTGATAAAAGTTGTCAACAAGGTGATGCAAAAGAGAATATAGGCCTTAGTGTTCATGTTATAACCTAAAGTAACTTTTATGTAAAATTATTTGGATTTATAGGTGGGTATAATCTTTAGTGTCAAGGTAGGGTTAGAAAAATACCTTAAGAGTTAGTTTTACATAATAAGAGAATGTCATGAACACTTTAGGGTAAAATTTATAAATTGCAATTTCAATTGTGTATTTTATGTAGATCTTAGTGTGGATCTATAAATAAGTCATCAGTAATTAAGTTGGATACCTAAAAAATTNAGGTGATTATTGCCCATTTTTTTCTCTAGTTTGAATAGGTCAAATGCTTCATTTATCTAATATCTGACTAAGGTTCTATCTACAGGCAACTGCAGCTGTGGCGCCACAGATATGGCAACCTACAAGTGGCATATTGATGACCAATGAAATCAGTGATATAAATCCCGAAGAAGCTATTCACTGTTTTGCACTGTCCAAGAATGATTCATATGTCATGTCTGCATCTGGCGGGAAGATATCCCTCTTTAATATGATGACATTCAAGGTGACTTATTTCATTTGGCTAAAACCTGATGTTATTGAACAGCTTTTATCCATATTTATTAGGTTTACTTTCCTTTTCAATCCTTACATATTAATTATATCTACGCTTATGCTGCCCATAAATTCTATTTTCCTTGAACAAACCAAATATACTAAAGTTGCTTGTCATTTTATATTGATCATTTCTAAGAAGTTTACTCGGTGCTTTCAATTCGATGCAAGTGGATNTATTTTCTACTGTGTATGTGTACGTGTTGGTGTATGATAGCATAAAATTACAGTAGGAAGGTTCCTTACTTTTGAAGAATGTTTTATGTTAATCATGAAATTCCATACCCTGTAAACCCAATTTTTATCTTATTACCCTAGAAGGCTAGTAGCTTATTCACTCGCCTTGCCTGTGAAATGATATCGAAAGAAAAATCTTTTAAGAGGGTATGCTATGTCTTACTGAGCTTATGATATTGTACTATGACAATCATGTCGTCATTTATATTGCCCATAAATTCTATTTTTCTTGAACAAACCAAATATACTGAAGTTGCTTGTCATTTTATATTGATCATTTCTAAGAAGTTTACTCGGTGCTTTCAATTCGATGCAAGCGGATTATATTTTTGCCAGAGTTTAGAGCATTTATCATTTTCTTATTTATGTAATAAGCTAGATTTAACTGATATTTTGCTGCAACTTGTGGGGGGGTGTTGGCATAGGATAGATGAAATCATATTAAGAAGTTTTTTGTATTTGAAGAGTAGTTTATGTTAATCCTAGTGTCCTTGAACATCATATTCATTCCCTTATTGTACGTAAGGGGAGCTTTATTGATTAATACACAAAAAATTTCATCATTTAATAAATCAAACCACCTAAGCTTATTTTCAGTTATTTTATATTTCTTATAAACCGTTCCAATAATTTCTCTAATGTAATTATTGATTAATTTTTTTTCACAAAAACATCTTAATAATCTTATTCCCATCATACTCAATTTAGTTATCAACTACATTCTTATTACCCGACGCTTGGATTCATATATCTCTAGCCCATTACATATTTGTAATACCATGATGGCAGTTTTTCATTTGAACCACCTAACCTTTAGAAGTTGTGACTTAATTATTGTTGATATAACATCTACTAGATCTGCATATACGGCACTCAAATTTTTATTTCAGCACTTTCTCTTCTAACAATTTTCTCTATTATTATAAATTTGCATATAGTGCGCTCATATCACTATAAAAATAAAAAAAAGGCATCTTTCTTTGGTATTATTTGCAAGCATTTTCATAATCAATATTAAATGATATCGGCTAGTTGTAATCGCACAATTTTTTAGAAGCCTTTCGTCACCTTACATCTGGTAATCCTTATCAGTGTTTTATATATTTATATTTTTAATTCTATTAAATATATGTTTAACAACTTAAATGGTACCTTAAGGCACGTCAAATCTATTCTTGTGACGCTTAATCCAATGCTTTCTTTAGTCAGCACAGACCATATGATGATTCTTTCTCTAATGCTTTACTTTCGCAATAATTATCTTACACAAAAAAAGCTACCATAGTATTTCTTTTTGGTTTCTTTGAGGTATACACAATTGTTCTCATTACTTTCATAATTTTATTATATAGCACATAAATTTTATTCCTTTATAGTTAGCAGATATCTAAACATTTTTATTGTTATTAAATGTTGATACCAAAATACATATGGTCAAATAATTTTGCATTCTTTTATACTTTAAAATTTATTGAAAAGTTTTGTTAAACAAATTTCTGTAATATTCCTTGTAATTCTTCACATCTTTATCTGCATCTTACATAATCTAAAGCTTTTATTTATGCATAAATTTCTAGACATAGCTATAGTTTTTTTATTTTTTAATCAATCTATAGTATGCCTCATTATATTTTTCAAAACATCTTTTCAGAATAATTTTTNCGCATCTTACATAATCTAAAGCTTTTATTTATGCATAAATTTCTAGACATAGCTATATTTTTTTTATTTTTTAATCAATCTATAGTATGCCTCATTATATTTTTCAAAACATCTTTTCAGAATAATTTTTTTTCTGAAACTTCATTTAGCTGTTTCTCAAAGTGTTATTTTTATCTTTCTTGGATATCTTCATCTTCAACTATTATCCATCGCATACTTATAATGCATTAACTATTCAATACATCTTTTTTTCTTGTTCTTCTTCAGTATAAGCTTATAATAAAAATTATCAAACCTTTTAGCTTTTTATTTTCCACACTATACCCTTCACAAGACTTCTAACCTTTTTATAATTATGATGAGTCCTAGTATGATTAAATTCATGCTACTCTTTAAAATCATATTTTNTACTTCTAACCTTTTTATAGTTATGATGAGTCCTAGTATGATTAAATTCATGCTACTCTTTAAAATCATATTTTCTTTTTTTGAGATTTTATATCTTACTAATTCCTCTTACGTGATATTCAAACTTAGGGTCAAGCCAATGTTTTTCAAGAATAATATTATAATTTGTGATGAATTTAATGCAGTAATGCACAGAAGCGTGCACACATTAATATGTGAGTGGATTTTCGTTGCTGTATCATCCATGATGCCTAAAGCTCTCCATCTTGTTTATCGCAGACAATGACCACTTTCANGTTCCTCTTACGTGATATTCAAACTTAGGGTCAAGCCAATATTTTTCAAGAATAATATTATAATTTGTGATGAATTTAATGCAGTAATGCACAGAAGCATGCACACATAAATATGTGAGTGAATTTTCGTTGCTGTATCATCCATGATGCCTAAAGCTCTCCATCTTGTTTATCGCAGACAATGACCACTTTCATGCCTCCGCCACCAACCGCAACCTTTCTTGCTTTTCACCCTCAGGACAACAATATCATTGCCATAGGCATGGATGATTCCTCCATCCAAATCTATAATGTGCGGGTCGATGAGGTTTGATCCTTCTCACTAACCAATGTTTTTTAGCCTAATGGTTTTACTAAATTGCATTAATCAGAACTCCTCATTTCTATTTCTGTTTGTATTTTTGCATTCATTAGGTAAAAAGCAAACTCAGAGGGCATCAAAAGAGAATTACAGGTCTCGCATTTTCGAATGTTCTCAATGTTCTGGTATCTTCCGGAGTAGATGCTCAGGTATTTTTGCAGCATAATCTCATGAGAACTATATAAAGCAGTATTAACCTCGAAATATTATATTCTGTTACATCTTATGAATAAAATAAATTAACTGTTCCTGTTCTGATAAAAATTCTCTTCTTTGTGGGCAGTTGTGCGTATGGGGAATGGATTCCTGGGAAAAACAAACCAGCAAATTTTTGCAGATACCACCTAATCGAATGTCAGGTTCATTTGCGGAAACAAAGGTACAATTCCACCAGGACCAGGTTCAGTTTTTGGTGGTTCATGAATCCCAGATCGCAATATACGAAGCAACAAAATTGGACTGTCTTAAACAGGTGGGTTGTGCCATCCTTTTTATTTGATTGCATTTATTAGATCCGAGTTGGTAAAAATTTGAATATGTTTTTGTACCTTAAATCTCCTGCAGTGGATCCCACGGGAGATGTCTGTAACACACGCCACGTATTCATGTGATAGCCAAATGATATATGCAACTTTCACAGACGGAAGTGTGAGTGTCTTCTCTTCAGCGCTTCGATTGAGGTGTCGGATAAGCCCCGCGGCCTATCTAAAAACACCACCAAGGTATGTTGGTCATTTCTCATTTCTCATTTTTTTAAGAGAAATTTGCATGGATAACCACAACAATTTATATGTATTTGCATACCTAACATCCAAAGTTTGATATTTACATTTATAACACTTTTGTGTCATAAACTTATGCATGAAAAAGCGTATTTCACTTTTAGAAAGATAGTGATGGCGGTNCTCATTTATTTAAGAGAAATTTGCATGGATAACCACAACAATTTATATGTATTTACATACCTAACATCCAAAGTTTGATATTTACATCTATAACACTTTTGTGTCATAAACTTATGCATGAAAAAGCGTATTTCACTTTTAGAAAGATAGTGATGGCGGTATTTTTATTGTGATGTTAAAATTTTGAGTGGCATGCATGTAAATATGAATGCTTAGGTGTTATATATGTAAATACATAATTTCTTTACATACTCTAACTTCCAAACTTTGCTTTTTTTTACATTTAAACCACTCATTTCTTTCATATCACATTATTTTGATGTAAATGTTCCCTTATTTCAATGTCGGTCGTATATATTTTCTTGGGAAATTTACATAGGGAGCACTCAAATCATATATATTGTATTTACATCTCACATCTGAACTTTCATATATATATATATATATATATNCTGTAACTTCCAAACTTTGTTTTTTTACATTTAGACACCTCATTTCTTTCATATCACATTATTTTGATGTAAATGTTCCCTATATCAATGTCAATCGTATATATTTTCTTGGGAAATTTACATAGGGAGCATTCAAATCATATGTATTGTATTTACATCTCACACCTGAACTTTCATATATATATATATATATATATATATATATATTACTTTTNTATACATGGATTATAATCTTGGAAGATTTACATGCAACCACTCAATTCTTATGTATTTGCATATCTAACACCTCTTCTTCAATTTCAGTATGTACGCCGTCTCTTTTAGAAAGTTTAAATAGTGGTATTTTTTATGTGAATGTGGAAGATTTGGGTGGGATAAATGTAAAAGAACAAAGTTTAGGTGTTGGATATGTAAATAAATAAGAATCAAGTGGTATGCATGTCTACATGTAAATGTCCTCATTGTGTGGTTTTCTCATGGAGTAGAATGTGGATGGACCAAATTGGGGTTTGGAAAGCAATAGAATATATATAATGTTTATTATGCTGAACTTCAAATCTGCAATTTGATCTACGATTCATTTGAGTTTTCCAAGTGGTAAGATAATTGTTGATTAGATGCCTGGTTCGATCCTTTTTTTAGTCTTGCAGAAATGATTTATTCAATGCGATATTATTACATTGAATGTACTGCCAAATTTATACTCCTTTGTAATTGACTTCAGTATAGGTATAATTCATTCACTCACAACAAATTAAATATCCTTTAGNGTATACTCCTTTGTAATTGACTTCAGTATAGGTATAATTCATTCACTCACAACAAATTAAATATCCTCTAGAGATCATAAAATTCTATCGTTTGCAGTTTTTTTCAGGGGCATTTACAGACATGCCCTACAGTTCTTATGTATTTACATATCTACATGTAAACTTTAATAATTACATTCATAACATTGACTCGGATCTTTAACTTCGCCTCAAAAATACTACTTATATTAACTTTTAAAGAACTCAAATGTATTTTTTTTGTGCATGGCTTTATGACACCAAATTATTATAAATGTAAATTCAAGCCCTCAAATGTTAGATATCTTTGTTAAACCTATTTGAGAACTGTGTGATTTCATTACAAATGGAGGGCAGTTTAATAAATAGCCAAATTTCAAATACTGCAAATGAGATCATTATACTACATTTCACAATCATTCTAAATGTTAAAAGATAATAAGGATTTGTAAGAACTTGGTGCAGCAATGTTGAAAAAGAAAGAAAAAAAAAAAAGGCAGTCTCAAACTTGATGAAATTTATACTTTTGAGCCAAGTTGAATCTGCTGATGCTGGCATCAAAGCCCTTCAGTACAACGGTCCTAACAGCCTCCACTCCTTGCTCGAGTGCAACATCCACCTATATCAACAAAACCACATGACGCACCAAAATTTATCAACAACTTTATTTCTAAATTCAGTTTTTAAACACTCCACAAAACTTAATTTCATAGCAACTCGCCGACTCAATAAATGAAAATGGACATAAATAAAACAAGATATTTGTGAAAGGGGCTAAAAATTGTTTAGAATGATGAAAATCCAACTTTTACCTCAAGAGACAATCCGTACTAATAAAAGAAAGGGGTATTTACATACATAACACCCAATTCCAATTTATTTACATATCTAACACCCCAAACTTTGTCTTTTNCATAACACACAATTCCAATTTATTTACATATCTAACACCCCAAACTTTGTCTTTTACATTTAAACCACTCATATCTTTCATATCACATCAAAAATATCACAATTTTAACTTCTAAAATAGTGAAATACAGTTTTCATGCATCCACAAGGTGCTATATCATGTAAACATTAAAATTAAGTTGTTGGATATGTAAATGCATAAGAATTCATTGGTATGTATGTAAATCTTCCAATAATAAAATGACAATTTTTCATTACTTTGTCCTTCCTGGGGACCATTTCAACCCATAATGAGAGAATACGAGTACCAATTTGGTACTCTAAGCTTAAAATGAGCACATATAAATAATCAGCCGACATTTTCACACTACAAATATAAAAATTGATTCAATTTTTTAAGTGAAACGAAACAAAATTAAACACGTTAAGTCAAAATAGTTTTAAGAGAAAACAAGTTATTTATGGCCATCATAGAACTTTATTTAATGCCTGAAAATCAATGAACTTAAATTTATTTCGAAGTAACTCATTTTTTTTAATTGTATAATTCAAACGATAATCTCACTCATGTCATAAGCTTATTTAATTGCTTATGTTGTTTAGTTAATATTTAGATAACCAGAGTAAAGTAAAAAATAGAAAATAATTGTAAAANTTAAGAGAATACGAGTACCAATTTGGTACTCATTTCGAAGTAACTCCTTTTTTTTTAGCTGTATAATTCAAACGATAATCTCACTCATGTCATAAGCTTAGTTAATTACTTATGTTGTTTAGTTAATATTTAGATAACCAGAGTAAAGTAAAAAATAGAAAATAATTGTAAAACGTATAATAAACGTGTTCTGACACCAAATACCTGTTCCCGTTCCACCAAACTAAATTTTTGTAGCAGAAAAGCTCGCAAATCCATTTTCCCAGGCGGGTTCCCAACACCTACGAATATTAATGTCCAGGTGGTGACTGGTGAACTGGATAACATACACTTCCAAACATCGAAAATAAAAAAAATAATAATAAAAAAAATTACATACCAAGCACATAAATCTCATGCAGTTACGTATCTCAGACCTGACTTTCATATTTACATACACAACACTTCAATGCTTTAAAGTTATGCATGAAATTGTATTTGACTTTTAAAAANAATTAAAAAAAAAATTACATACCAAGCACATAAATCTCATGCAGTTACGTATCTCAGACCTAACTTTCATATTTACATACACAACACTTCAATGCTTTAAAGTTATGCATGAAATTGTATTTGACTTTTAAAAAGTGGTAATAGTACTATTTTTTATTTGATATTAAAGAGTTGTGCATAATGTATGTAAATATGAAAGTTTAGGTGTGAGATATGTAAATACATTATAATTGTGTGCTATGCATGTAAATGCTCTAAAAGCAAATTCAAAATGTGAAAAACCTATGCATAAACGCGGGAAGTCCCGACAACCATCCAAATGACTGATGACACTTTTAACTCTGCAAGAATCAGAAACTCAGCTGTTAAATAAGAATTAAAATTATGACAGCATATCATCTCATTTTCACAATGATAAAATTTTAAAATTAATTTTTATGACCATCTTCATGTTAGCATGGAGATTACACTGGATCATGCTGTCTTGATGGTGTGAGAAAATATTGTTGCATCTTCTAAAGAGTATGAAAATCAATGGGCGGCTGACAAAATATGTTATCCCAAAGATTTTCCAAAATAACAAGCATTGCTAAAACATGTTTTATATAATTTNCGGAGTGCAGGGTTCGGTCGATCGCCCCAAAGGGGCAGTAATAATTAAAGATCAGGTTGGATGAATATGAGTCAGAGGCTTAGCTTAAGTTTAGTGTATGCTCCAATAGTTTTATTATACGGATAATGATGACTAACTTCGAAATGGTGAAAGCTTGCTTGAAATATTCCACAGAATAGAACTATTTGGAGACTGCTCAGTGGAAATCATGGGGAATTCAGCATGTGATTTTAGCCCCCCTCATATCAACAGAAAGAAAAATTGTGTTTAGAAATTATTTTTTTTCTCATCTTATTATGTATTTTTATTGAACCGTGTGGAAGAATGAGCATCTTTTTAGATTTGTATCCATATTTTATTCAAGTCTTTCACCATGCAAGGGGGCCTCTGTTGATTTGTTTCTTGTTGGCAGTCATGGAAAGTCATTTTTGGCCCCTATGTACTGTTTTAACTTATGGATGGTACAATTTATTTGTTTTATTATTGGTTTGATTTAAGTTCATATATGTGATCTTGTCTGGATTCAGCAGCATTTTATAAGTCTGTATTTATGAGATTGGAGTTTGAAAAATTCAATATGTATGCTTCAGTTGATAAAAGTGGTATATAATATGCATGGATTATAATCTTGGAAGATTTACATACAACCACTCAATTCTTATGTACTTGCATATCTAACACCTCTACTTCAATTTCAATATGTATGCCGTCTCTTTTAGAAAGTTAAAATAGTGGTATTTTTTTTTGTGAATGTGGAAGATTTGGGTGGGATAAATGTAAAAGAACAAAGTTTTGGTGTTGGATATGTAAATAAATAAGAATCAAGTGGTATGCATGTCTGCATGTAAATGTCCCTAAAATCTTACTGACCTGTGGCCTCATTGTGTGGTTTTCTCATGGAGTAGAATGTGGATTGACCAAATTGGGGTTCGGAAAGCAATAGAATATATATATAATGTTTATTATGCTGAACTTCAAATCTGCAATTTGATGTACGACTCATTTGAGTTTTCCAAGTGGTAAGATAATTGTTGATTAGATGCCTGGTTTGATCCTTTCTTTAATCTTGCAGAAATGATTTATTCAATGCCCAATTTTATACTCCTTTGTAATTGACTTCAGTATAGGTATAATTCATTCACTCACAACAAATTAAATTTCCTTTACAGATCATAAAATTCTATCGGTTGCAGTTTTTTTCAGGGGCATTTACAGACATGCCCTACAGTTCTTATGCATTTACATATCTACATGTCAACTTTAATAATTACATTCACAACATTGATTCAGATCTTTAACTTCGCTTCAAAAAGACTACTTATATTAACTTTTAAAAACTCAAATATATTTTTTTGCATAGCTTTATAACACCAAATTATTATAAATGTAAATTCAAGCCCTCAAATGTTAGATATCTTTGTTAAACCTATTTGAGAATTGTGTGATTTCATTACAAATGGAGGCCAGTTTAATGAATAGCCAAATTTCAAATACTGCAAATGAAATCATTATATTGCATTTCAGAATCATTCTAAATGTTAAAAGATAATAAGGATTTGTAAGAACTTAGTGCAGCAATGTTGGGAAATTTTAAAAAAAAAAGGCAGTCTCAAACTTTATGAAATTTATACTTTTGAGCCAAGTTGAATCTGCTGATGCTGGCATCAAAGCCCTTCAGGACAATGGTCCTAACAGCCTCCGCCCCTTGCTCAAGTGCAACATCCACCTATATTAACAAAACCATATGACGCACCAAAATTTATCAACAACTTTATTTCTAATTCATTTTTTAAACACTCCACAAAACTTAATTTCATAGCAATTCGCTTACTCAATAAATCAAAATGGACATAAATAAAACAAGATATTTGTGAAAGGGGCTAGAAATTGTTTAGAATGATGAAAGTCCAACTTTTACCTCAAAGAGACAATCCGTACTAATAAAATAAAGGGGTATTTACATACATAACACCCAATTCCAATTTATTTACATATCTAACACCCCAAACTTTGTCTTTTACATTTAGACCACTCATATCTTTCATATCACATTAAAAATATCACAATTTTAACTTTTAAAATAGTGAAATACACTTTTCATGCATCCATAAGGTGCTATATCATGTAAACATTAAAATTTAGTTGGTGGATATGTAAATACATAAGAATTCATTGGTATGTATGTAAATCCATAAGAATTCATTGGTATGTATGTAAATCTTCCAATAATAAAATGACAATTTTTCATCACTTTGTACTTCCTGAGGACCATTTCAACCCATAATGAGAGAATACGAGCACCAATTTGGTATTTTTATGGACTCTGAGCTTAAAATGACCACATATAAATAATCAGTGGACATTTTCACACTACAAATATAAAAATTGATTCAATTTTTTGAGTGAAACGAAACAAATTTAAACACGTTAAGTCAAAATAGTTTTAAGTGAAAACAAGTTATTTATGGCCATCATAGAACTTTATTTAATACCTGAAAATCAATGAACTTAAATTTATTTCGAAGTAACTCCATTTTCTTTTTTACTGTATAATTCAAACTATAATCTCACTCATGTCATAAGCTTAGTTAATTGCTTATGTTGTTTAGTTAATATTTAGATAACCAGAGTAAAGTAAAAAATAGAAAATAATTGTAAAACGTATAATCGTGTTGTGACACCAAATACCTGTTCCCGTTCCGCCAAACTAAATTTTTGTAGCAGAAAAGCTCGCAAATCCATTTTCCCAGGCGGGTTCCCAACACCTACGAATATTAATGTGCAGGTGGTGACTGGTGAACTGGATAACATACACTTCCAAACATCGAAAATAATAAATAAAATAAAAAATTACATACCAAGCACATAAATCTCATGTAGTTACGTATCTCAGACCTAACTTTCATTAAAGTTATGCATGAAATTGTATTTGGTTTTTAAAAGGTGATAATAGTACTATTTTTTATTTGATATTAAAGAGTTGTGCATAATGTATGTAAATATGAAAGTTTTGGTGCGAGATATGTAAATACATTAGAATTGTGTGCTATGCATGTAAATGCTCTAAAAGCAAATTCAAAATGCGAAAAACCTATGCATAAACGCGGGAAGTCCCGACAACCGTCCAAATGACTGATGACACTTTTAACTCTGCAAGAATCAGAAACTCAGCTGTTAAATGACAATTAAAATTATGACAACATATCATCTCATTTTCACAATGATAAAATTTTAAAATTAATTTTTATGACTATCTTCATGCTAGCATGGAGATTACACTGGATCATGCTGTCTTGATGGTGTGAGAAAATATTGTTGCATCTTCTAAAAAGTANTCATATCATCTCATTTTCAAAATGATAAAATTTAGAAATTGATTTTTTATGGCTATCTGGAGATTACACTGGATCATGCTGTCTTGATGGTATGAGAAAATATTTTGCATATGAAAATCAATGGAAGGCTGACTAAATATGCTATCCCAAAGATTTTCCAAAATAACAAGCATTGCTAAAACATGTTTTATATAATTTTAAGAGATCTAATTTTNAAGTATGAAAATCAATGGGAGGCCGACAAAATATGTTATCCCAAAGATTTTCCAAGATAACAAGCATTGCTAAAAACATGTTTTATATAATTTTAAGAGATCTAATTTTTCATGAGCTTAAGCGCCCATGATACATTACATCTTGAATGAGAGACTCAAGAAAATCCTTGAATTTTGATTCAAAGTATTCATTCATTCGTTTTCTACTTCAGCACAAAGGGAATGTAAGCTATTTTCTATCTAATGAGAGAATGATTCAAAGGGATCAGTAGCATGAAGAGTAGCCAAAGATGATCCTCAACAAAAAAAAAAAAAAAAGATTATTTCACTAATGATAAAGAAAAAAAAACGGTTCTNATCTAATGAGAGAATGATTCAAAGGGATCAGTAGCATGATGAGTAGCCACAGATGATCCTCAACAACAACAAAAAAAAAAAGATTATTTCACTAATGATAAGGAAAAAAAGCGGTTCTGCAAGGCCAAAATGCCACATGATTGAAAAAGTAACTTGATATCAAACCTTAAATGCAAGGGATAAGAGATATTTGAAAAGCAAGTGGACCAATATTTTCTCAACTAACTAGGAAAAATGCTTAAGGAATAAGAGAGGCTATTAGAATTTTTAGCGTAATTATTAGGTTAATTACTACTACAATTATTATTAATTTTTATTTGTTTCATTTATTTTTCGTTTCCATATTTATGTATTTTTAGTTGGTTTATTTCTGTTTTTATATCTTTCCTTTTATTTGGGTCTTGCAATATGTATTTATACCACTTTTCCTATTAATGAAAGTATTTAGCTCTATTCTCTAAAAATCTGACATGGTATCAGAGCTCTAGGGCTAGCCGCCGGCCATCTGCAAGATTCTTCCCTGCAGGATTTATTTCGCCGATCCTTACAGGTTCTTCCTATTTATGTTCTTCTTACTACCAGATCTTAGCACCAGCCTCCCTACCCTCACCGCCAACCTTCCTATGGGCCACCAACCGCCAAATCTCAGAGCTGCCACTCGGAGATGACCGCTTGGCTTGCGGAGAACTGTTTCCAACCACCGCAAATCCTTTTCATCGACGGATTTTCCTCCTCTTTCTAGGGGCACTTCCAGCCGCCGATTCTTCCCTTATCAAGCTTCCAAGATTTGCCTATATCTTGGCAACCCAACATCACTTTTGGCTTAGTTGAAATCATGGCAAACTTTTCCACCTCCAAGCCTTCTCCCGATGGTGTACTTCAGTCAATCGGAGGGTCAACACCAATTTCAATTCCTTCACAAACCGGAGGACTGGAAAACCAAATGAGCTAACTAAACGGATTTATTTTTCTCCTATGGTCTCAAGCATATCTTTGCTAGTTAAGGTACCGGAGAAATTTGGCTATATCATGTCCATGATTCGTGAACCTCCTAAATTGACCCGACATATAAAACGTGGGAAGTGAAAAATTTTATGTTCATGTCGCAGCTGATTACTTTCAAGGAGCCTACGATTGGACATTTGTATATGTTTCTCCCTACTACCAGTGTCCTATGGACTTCAGTACATGATACCTACTCAGAGATGTAGGGAACTCCAACCAACTTTATGAGGTTCCAAAAAAACCTATGAGGCAAAACAGGGATCGAAAACAGTGACCTAATAATACAATGATTTGGTGGCCTTATGGATGGAATGTGATCTATACTATGATTACACGTGGGAATATCCGACAAATCTTTCCCTCTTTTAGAAAATTGTAGAAAAAGACTGCATGCTCCATTTTTTGGCTAGTTTGAACAAAGACCTTGACGAAGTATAGAGTTGTATCCTTGGTCGGGATCCCCTTTCACTCTGGTTGAATCATCTACCTTGGCCACTAATAATATTCAACACTCGTTAAACCCTCCTCGAGTCATTGGGCCGACTTGTGATTACTTTCACAAACACAACCATACTCGAAAAAAAGTGTTGAGAACTTCATGGGAAACCGACATACAAACCTTCAATCAAATCCTCCTTTGTCAAGGATTTTACTACGATATCTGAATCTACTACAGTGCAACCAGCTCCCACTCGGAACATTCCACAATCACCTGCTCCCAAGAGTCGGATGGAGCAATTAATCAAGCTGCTCGGATCCAATCAATTCACTTTCGACCAGTCAAACACCCACGTCCGTCAAGATATCACTCTTATGACACTAGCTTCTTTTTTAAGTCCATGGATCATTGATTCAGGCATCACAGATCACATGACAAGAAGCTCTCAAGTTTTCTCAGCATATTATCCATACTCTGTGAAATATACAATTAAAATTGTTGATGGCTCTCGTAACTCTATTACTAGTAAAGAATCGGTTGTGTTAATAACCTGTCTAATTTTGAAATTTGTATTACACATCCCTCAGTTCAAATGCAACTTATTATTTGTTAGTAAGCTGACACATAATATCGATTGTGTTGCTAAACTTTCTCCTGATGTTTGTGTTTTTCAGGATAATTGTTCAGGAAAAATGATTGAAACTGCTAAAAGAATAATTGAGCACTACTTCTTTCAAGAGAAAGGCACGAAGAACGCTGACACTTCTCACAGTAGTTACAGTTTTTTTCGATCCATCAAATGTTCTATTATGTTGTTGCATTATTGTTTGAGTCATCACAATTTTCAGAATTTAAAATAATTGTATTTGTTGATATTTACTAATAAAAATCTTGCTAACTTCAAATGTGAGATTTGTCAACTAGCTAAACTTCATTGGATTCCTTATCAATCTCATCTTTACACGCCTTCCGCTCCTTTTTCTCTTATTCAAGGTGTCTTGTGGGGACTCTCTCATACTCCCAACTACACTAATAAATAATGGTTTCTTACCTTAATTGATGATCAGACTCAAATAACGTGAGTCTATATTGTGAAAGATAGATATGAAGAAGTTGTCACCTTAAAAAACATTCACTCCTTTATTTTAACCCAAGTAAAAGCTTTAATTCAAGTCATTTTAACCAACAATGACCATGTTTTAGATGAGTTCTTGGTAAGTAAGGACATCATCCATCATAGCCATGTATGACACTCAACAAAATAGAGTAACTGAGAAAAAAAATTGACATCTTCTCAAAGTAGCTCGCTCGATTATATTTCAATCTAATGTCCCGAAAAGATTTTGGAATGATGTCATGCTTACTACTACCTATCCCATCAATAGAAATCCCACACAAATTCATAACTTTAGAACTTCGTTAGTTATTTTGATGTCATGTTTCTCTACCAATCAGTTCTTCACCACTCCTCAGGACCTTTGTTCGGAACCCTATCCTCAGTCATACTAAGTTTGATCCCAGGTCTATAAAATGTGTCATCCTCAAATATTTTGTCACTCAAAAAGGTTGTCGATGCTTGATCCTACCACAAATAAACTTTATGTAAGTGTCGGAATCTCCTTCTTTGAAAGTGTTCCCTATTTCCCTGACACTGCCTCAAGTGAGGGGGAGCTTGATTTTTTTGACACTTTCTTATCCGACCGCTGTGGATATTTCTCCAACCACTATATCCGAGGAGCCCTCTATCCCTGTAGTCCACCCCACCTACAAACAACCAGGATCTCCTCCCATTTTTCATGTCTATAGCATTCATGTTCCCACTATGGAGCCCGCCACCTCTTTACAAGATCTAGAATCCACTCCGAGTGACACCCCAGAATTGACACTACTCCGAATGAGGAGGTGAGTTCTCCTGTTGAGGTATGTAATCATGCGAGCTCTCGTTAATCCATGGAAACTTTTATCTCTTTCCACAACATCGCCAACCAATAAAGAGTTTGTTGTTACATTGACGGATCATCACCTCCCATCTACATTGAAGCAGCATTAGTTAACCCTTCTTAGAAAGCTACAGTAATGGATGAATGAACGCTCTTTGATGAAATCATACATGGCATGTTATGGATCTTCCTCCATGTAAGAAAGTTGTAGGGTGTCGTTGGATATTTAACACCAAGTTTAACTCTGCTAGATCATTTGAAAGCAATAGGCACAATTAGTCACCAAAGGATACTCACAAATATACGGAGTTGATTACAAGGAGAGATTTGCTCAGGTTGCTAAATTAAACACCATTTGGGTTCTACTTTCACTTCTTGTGAATTTAGATTGGTCAATGCTCCAACTGAATGTAAAAAATACTTTCTTAAATGGGGATCTCACATAGGAGATATACATATGCCTTCCTCCAAGCTTTGACACTAGTGTTCCCAGAGGACAACTGTGTCGACTAAGGAAGTCCTATGAACTTAAGCAATCCCCAATGACTTGATTCGACAAATTCACAAAGGTGGTAATTGATTATGGTTATTCTTAGGCCCAATCAGATTATACTCTCTTCTTTTGGCATTTCCCCAGTGGCAAAATTACTATCCTTATCGCGTGTGTCGATGATATTGTGCTCACAGGTAATGATATATCAACATTGGAGAAGGTATTCTTGCTACTTCATTTGGAATGGAGGACTTGAGGTCACTATGATACTTCTTAGGAATGGAAGTTGCTCGGTCATCTCGGGACATTTGTCAGTCTCAGCGCAAATAGTGCTTGAACTATTGACAGAGAATAACCTTCACCTGTGCAAACCAATGGCAGTCTAAATGAATCCCAATGAGAAATTAGCAGTTGTTCCCAATGTGGTTCTCGTGAACAAAACTCACTACCGACTTATGGGGAAACTCATTTAACTCGCCCATACTCGCCCCGACATTTGTTACGCAATAGATATTGTGAGTTAATTCATGCATAATCCCTATGAGCATAATCTTCAATTTATCCATAGGATCCTTAACTACTTAAAACGCACACCAGGCTCGGGTTTGTTTTTCTCGAGCCACACCTCTCGTCATATTGTTGTTTATACAGATGCGAATTGGGTCGGGTATGTCCGTAATCAGCAATCCATCTCAAGATATTGTTCACTCGTGTGGGAAAATCTTGGCACATGGAAAAACAAAAAAACATTAAGTTGTAGCCTAAAGCAGCGCTAAAACTAAGTTTCGCTCCATGTCTTTGGGTATCTGTGAAACTTTCTAGCTATGCATCATGCTCAGTGAATTGCGTTTGTCAGTTTCTACTCCTCTTCAGTTGTTCTGTGATAATAAAATTGTCATTAGTATTGCTCATAATCCGGTCCAGCATGATCGGACCAAGCATGTGGAGATTAACAGACACTTTATTAAGAAGAAACTCGATCCAAGTGAATTTTTTATTCCATTTGTCTCATCCAATGATCAATTAGCAAATATCCTTATCAAAAATCTTCCTCGACCATTAATTGACTACTTCGAATCTAAGTTGAATATGATAAACAAATATGCTTCAACTTGAGGGGGATTATTGAAATTATTAGGCTAATTAGTGTTGCAGTTATTATTTGTTTTTATTTGCTTCATCTATTATTCGTTTCCATATTTATGTATCTCTTAATTGGTCTATTTCTATTTTTATGTTTTTCTTTTTATTTAGGTCTTCCTTTTCCTATCAATGAAAGTATATAGCTTTATTATCTGAATCTTACAAGACAATAATAGGTAAGCTTGGTTAGGGAACGAGAATTGTGAAGGCTGATGATAAGAATTATACTCTTTGGACAGAGATGCCTTCTAAATTTACCAAACTTTATTTTAAAACTGTCATTAAGTCTTGATACAATATAAGAAAGGTTTTAAACAAATCTACAGATACAAAGCATGATCTATATTAGGGAATGAGAATTCATAAGGCTGATGATAAGAATTATACTCTTTAGAAATAGATACCTTAAATTTACCAAACTTTATTTTAAAACTATGTCAGATGCAATATAAGAAAGATTTTAAACAAACTCTACAGATACAATCACAGCCACTTACTAGAATGAAGCAAAACAAATCTACAGATAATTCTAGAAAATAGCAAATGAAGTATATAAGGAAGAAGAAATAAGTTATTATAGAATTCTCACCCTCAATTTTTTTCCTACTCCTTAAGAACTTTGCCAAACAGTGTATTCAAACAAAGCATGATCTATACTACAATGCATGTGAATAGCTTTCAACTTATCACAAATTATTTATACAAATAATAAAATTTCCATAAAAGCTCTATTTAAATATGTTGGCTCCATCCAAGTTGGAAGTTGTCGAATTAGACCAATAGTCATTGAATCGTCAACTCTCAGGTTGGCAAATCAACGTAGTGATGATCGAAACCAAAGTGAGCATCTAATGTGAGTGAAAATATTACAGTTTTGGAGTGGACGACAACCTTTTTGGTAGGTCTTGAGCCAATGTCCATAAGAGACTCTAGCAGCTACACAGTCAACGATCAGCATTGAATGTAGCAAAATACTTGTCAGGTATAGGGGCTTCTTTAACCTTCTAAACTAGGCAATCGAGGTTTGTCTCCAACGGTTCTAAATGACTTCTGTAGAAGCCATACGGTTGGTCTAAGGAAGCAGACCCTTCCTCGCTACCATGAAGGATGGCAGCCAAGGAAAAGCCACTAAGTGCAGGACCTAAAGAAGATAACGATAGATAGAAAAACATACCTGAAGATAAAAGAAGGAAAGTGGCAGAAGAATTATGCTCCGTACATTCTTCGACTATCACTTTCCCTTCGCCTCTTTTTTATGCAGGCAACCATTAAGCTATCTAGTGGAGGACCAACCTTGAAGACGGGAGAAATAGAGACAAAGCTTATAAGGCAGAAGCGCGCACACACACACACACACTAGAAATGAAGTCACTAGAAATGAAGTCCTTTGGTCTATATGTGTAGATGCTCACGGTGCAAATGTATACGGAGATGCCAAATCCACTCTGATCAACGTTGAAAGATATGAACTTTGGCCATAACGACATTTAAGGCCTCCTGTACTTTAAAATCTCTTTAAAGAGATGAGAGAATCTAGAAAGAAAATGGACACCTAACATTATTCAAGCTGAGTTTGAGTCAACTCAGCAGACTAAAAAGGGTAAACACAATAAACTAATCATATTGAACTTGCCAAGAGGAAAGGTTCCACTAAACCTAAGAAGATGTCACCACCACTATGATGAATTTGTTAACAAGATCAAATCACCTTCATTTAAAGTGATGTAAAGTCATCAAGCAACTCCTACCTACTGGACCAACTAGCAATGTTCACTTAAAACTCACAGCATAGTAACTCACCGGGAATCGTTCAACCCAGGTTCAGAAGGCTGATGACTTCACCTGATTTTGTAGCATATTTGGAACGTTTTAATGCATGTATGATGTAGTTAAATGTCACAATTGATTTATATTCATTTTATGGCTAGAATTTATAAGATTATATCAAATGATTGGTGTGGGATTTTTGTGTGTCGTTACACACCATAGAATTTTTGGAAAACTTCTATCTATATGACTGGACACGACATTCCGAACTATAATATATCTTCCCAAATGAAGAAAAAATTACCTTAAAAATGGGTCTGACCACCCGGAGGATGAAACCGCCCGAAGGATGAAAGTCTTCGTCAATCTACGTAACCAGGATTTTTTTTCCTATCTTATAGGTTTAAGATAAGGTTTATTTTAATTTTTGGGACTCGTTACCAACAGCGGCAAACCCTCATGGTTAATTATATCTCCAGAGCCGTGAGACCTAAAGAAAACTCTCAATTAATGCGATGAGTCAAATCGTCAGAGGTTAGACTTTCACGATTGAAATGGTTGAAAAATAAGTAGGGATCCAAATTAGAATAATTAAGCTCAAAGTGATGGGTTTACAGTATGATGAAAATGCGTCATTGAAATGCCCCAATGAAGGAGGTCTATACCCAAAGAGTAATGGTTGAGGAGTTTACAATGGATTAGACATGGGATAGGATCGAGTTGAGGTGTAATATCGGTCAGTTTGTCATGTTTCACCCGAGTTAAATTTGCTTAACATAGGTTGATCTAGGTTAGTTTGGTTTAACTTGGGTTGACCTAGGTTAACTTTGGTTGACTTAGGTTGACCTAGGTTGAACTGTGTTGTCTTAGATTGACCTAGGTTGACTTAGGTTTACCTAGGTTGGACTGGGTTGGCTTAGGTTGGTGTAAAATCGGACCTGGGATGGGTTAGATCGAACCCGGATTGGGTCAGGTCAGACCTCGTTTGGGTTAGGTGAGACCTGGGTTGGGATTAGGTTGGGTTTTGGGTTAGGGTTATGCTGAGTTCTGGTTAAGGTTAAACCGAGTTTGGATTAGGGTTAGGCTAGTTTGGTTTTGGGTTAGGGTTAGTGTTAGGCTGGGTTCAGGTGACTTGAGTTGATCCCAAATCCAAGCCTAACCCAAGGCTATTGAATGGATTAACCTAACGTTAACTCAAACTCCAAAGTAAATGCTTAATTAACAAAGAGAAGAGGAGACTTACCGAAGAGGAGGGTGACAAGAGGATGAGGAGGCTCGTTGGAGCACTTCTTCTTCATTCTTCTTTCTCTATCTGAGTAGTCTGAGGCAAGTGCTAAAGAGTGCGGAGAATGAAGTGTGTCTTGTGTAGAGAGCTAATGACGCGTATCTATAGGCTGGGAAGGTGGTGGCAGAGGCCTTTGTGACTGTCGATTTGAGTGGTGAGTTGACGACCATGATCAATTCGACGGTTGAAGGTGCCACAGATCGCTGTCGGCGAAACGATGCAAAGGTTTGTTCCTGGATCCATGGAGAAAGCCCTCGGATCGTTGGCGTCGTACGGGAAATGATCACGCTGAGTGATCACATAAAAATACCTAGCCTGGCATGATCACGACCGGCCAAAAATGGGCATGCACATTTTTTTGTTCAATGTTGCTACACCAAACCAAAAGGTAATGTTCATGCAAGTCATATGTGATAAAAAATGAGATCAGCAGTGATCTATTCATTTTTTAAATGAAACGTTTCCTATAAAGCCATGCTTCTACCGCCACTAATAAATAGGAGGTTAGAAGGCATTGTCTCGAACTCTTCACTTTATTGCAATAAAAAATCAAAAAGGTTTCCTCAACTCTGTGCCTTCATATATATATCCGTCTCTCTTGTTTCTCAATAAATATCATTAATAATATCCAATATCAGGCAAATGAAAACTTAGATTTAACACAAATCAACCACAAAAATTATACAATACAATCAGCTTAGTTTCCTGAGAAAACATGCATTATACCTAACTTTTTCTGATATTCTCATACTGGAAATTTGCTACTTCTTGTGGAATAATTAATTTTCCCTCCCTCAAGTTCTACTAATTATAAATGGTTCCCTGCCTCTATACGCTCACGTTGCATGTGGTTTTTTGACGACATTACATAATATATCAGGAAAATAAGATTCCACCATTGGCCCAGCATGCTCGTGAGCTTTAGTCGAGTTATGTTGTTTGAAAATGAAGTAGAGGGCTGTCAAATAAATGCTTTCTATAACTTCATAAATAAACAAGCAATAAAAATCCAGAGGAAGAATAACTACCCATTGTGATGTCCATGACCACCCTTTGGTGAAAGCCTCAAGACACCATTAGGCAAGCTCATTTCATCATATATCTTCACCATAGAAACCATGGCGTGGAAACAAAACCATATTAGAAAACATGGACATCACAATCAACATCCTTAAAGGGACATTAAGTTGGATTTTGAAGCGTACCAATAGGATATGCCGCAAGGGGACTTGGTAATATGCAGCAAGTGATCCTATCTTCACATGAAAAATATATGATTAGCTCCATGAACTAACTATTAATTAAGTTGATACCGCATGATATGATGTATAAACAGAAAAAATAAACTACAAAATCTAACAATCTCACCAAAGAATTGAATAAAACTTTGAATTTAAATTCTACTTGCCCAGTTATAGGAATTCAGTTTTCCATGATAAATGGCATCATTAATATGAACTTAAACATTATTTCCTACCCATGTAGGATTTATGAATTTTTCTGGTTGATCGAACAAGCTAAAGCTGTTTGAACTGGCCTCAATGCTAGGCAATACAAGGTTGAATTTCTCTCTCTCTTTTTTTT
>JXCR01143380.1:108493-126776 GCA_002079205.1 Phalaenopsis hybrid cultivar
TTTTCGATGGCAAAATTCAATAAAATAGCCATTTCCCTACGAAAAAATAATCACAAAAATCCATCCAGACACCCAAATATTTAGCAAGCAACATGCAGAAGCTAAACAAGGATAAGAAAAAGTACTAACCGATTCTCCGACAAAGTTCATGTAAGCCTGCGGCTTCACCAACAAAATTGGCACCTTACCAAATGAGCCTATACCGATTCGGGAACAAAACGAAAATATCAGGAAATAAAGGTAGTGAATAGTTAAAGAGAACAAATAATCCCAGTTAGCCTATACCGATTCCAAACAATGCCTTGGACTGTATAGTATTCAATCTGATCCCCTCCGCCCGAGCAATGCAATCGATCATCTCAAATCCCACCTGAACCAAACACAATCCGCAACAAAAATCCCTTTCGCACAATTAATCAAACATATTGCGGGCGTAAAAATTGAAGCATTCTGCTGTGGTTTGAATCCATAAGAAAGAAACTATTACGTTGTGTCTAGTTCCATGGTATTTGTTACCAGGGTTTCCAAGCCCAGCGATAAGCCATGGATTATACTCAACCTTTGCTCCCTCGGAGTGGTCGGGCAATGATCCGACGACGCGACAGCGACATTTCAACGAAATTTGTTGCTGCACTGAGGATTTAGGGTTATTGTTTGGGCACTGGAAGCTGTTGCAGAAGAAAGAGGATGGCCTAGGACAGGTGGTGGCGCCCAACATCGGTGATTGAGAAGCTAAGCCAGAGAGAGAAGATAACAAGGTGGAGACATATTTAATATTATATTTACATATTAAATTTTATTTATTTAATATTTTAGTTTCATAATTATATTAAATCATATAAATAAAAAATATTTTTGAAAAAAATAACTTTCTATATGATATTTAAAAATCAAGATATTATAAGTATATCTTAAAATTTAAATGTTACAATGCAAACCCATTAGAATTTTAGGAATTTTAGGAATACTTTGTGAGAGCTTGATTTTATGTATGTCATTATCTTAGTTCTTTATTTTTGACAACTACATTAATGTTTAGTTTTTTTTTTTATTATTTTAATGATAGAGATTAAACTATGATTGTTATGGTATAGTTAGATGATATAAATGAACTTTGGGTATATTTATTTTACAACATTTGATGTTATTGGTGGCTTTGTATATGAAACTTAAAGAATAAATAAATAAATAAGATTCCTTCCAAATAAATCTTGGGTAATAATTCATTTGTTATGACATTGACACGAAGAGTTGGGTTGTGACATAAGATAACTAAGCACAAACATGTTTATTATAAAATGAGTTCATGTTTCAACAAATTCCTACTCGACTCAACTCAGTTAGTTTGCAACCCTAACTTTGAGGTTGTATGAATGTATAATAATTAAGATTGGTTCAAACGAATAGAATTTAAGTTGAGTTGATTTATCTTTTGGTGAAGTTTTTAGAAATTTGATGGCTAATGAGAGGAAGAAGAACAAAACTAGGTGACGATGGCCAAGTATCAACCAAGTGCTTTAACGACAATTTAATATTATTTTGATGGCTTTTTGTAACAATGAGTGATCTAAGATGATGGTTTTAATGGAAAGGAAGGCATCGGACATGTTTGTAAAACAAGTTGTGAAGCGAAATAACAAGCACAATGTGATATAATTAAACATTCCCATACAAGAAGGAAAAAATCTAATTAATCAGCGCCAACCAACAAGATAAGAATTTTATCCAATTTTTATATATATTCAGACAACAAGATAAGAATTTTCTCAAATCTTTCTTGGTTCACTTGATCCATTTGATGCCCTATATAACATGTGAATGTTGGAACATATGTGAAGCTATCAATCTGTCTACAAGTATTAAAAGAGTGGTTTAACTAAACAAAAGGAAGGGTCATAATAAAATATTTGATTCTTATTATAGTAGTGGCTTAGGTTGCCTTAATTAACTTCACACTTATCAATATGAAATAAAAAATTGCACATATCAAATATAGTTGACTGTGCTTATAAATTAATCATCCTTGATGAATTGACAACAATCTAAAATGAAAAAGTGCTTTTAAGTGTCCACGAATATGAGAGCATGTGCTGACAACAACAAAGATGTAAAAAAATTTTAACTTCTAATGAGTATTATGGTCATTTCATTAATAATTACTAACATGTGTAAGCATTGATCATATATTTGCTTAGCAAGGGACATCAATGGAATAAAAGAGAAAATAATGATTTGGCGAGGGACATCTATACAAATTTTATTTCAATAAGATGAAAAGTATTGATTTGTTAAGATGGTTGTTCTCTAGTCATGGGGTTAGTTTAAGCCATCACTAGATAAATTAGTTTGAAGGTTTCTTAAGATGGTATTCAACATCAACTCGAGTATACTATGAAAACTAATTTAATGAAGCTTGAGGATATTCAAGCATGATGCCAATGCATGATTGAAGGGTAATTTAGAAAGGAAAATTCGTGATGCAACTTATTTGTCAGTTATCTCTTGAGGCATCTATTTGTCATGCTAATACTCTTTAAATTATAAATATAGTATAGTATTTAATATTTACATTGATATGGCCAGACAAAATAAACTTATAAAATAAAAATATTGAAAATTTAAAACATTTTATAGGACAATTCATGCTAACATTTGTCAAGGTTTTGAAGATGAAGTTGAAAGTCATGGAATTGATTTTGTTGCCATGGTTGCTACTACAGTGACCTCACTATTGTTACATCGAGAGTAACAATTTATTGTATTTTGAATTTGTTTGAACCGGTAAAATTCCAAAAATATGAAATCAAGTTAAATGATGAATTTCAAATGTAAAAAAAAAAAACAAATCTTGACATCTTTCACTCTCCATTTAAATTACTTCAAATCAAATAATACTCATGCCTTCAACAGCTAAGGCATAATTGCATTAATGTTTTTTTTAAATTAAATATATCAATATATTAAAAAGATTAAATTCAATTTCAATTCATGACTGCAATAACAATATTTTGTCGCAAAGGTCGTTGTTGATGACTTCAATAGTGTTAGTTTACCGCAAAAACCTTAGTTGAATATATAATAACAGTTGGCCACATAAGTTGTAGTTGATGATTGAACCCCCTATCTCAACAAAGAAGTGGTTATAATTTTACATTGAACATTGCACTTATTTTTTTACGGTTTATATATATATATATATATATATATANTGATCATAATCAGTGGTCAGCGACGGGAAGCAACAATTTATTGTGGTTGATGAGCGATGGTTGACGATAGTCAATGAATATGAATGTTGAAAACTATCGACTGATCTACAATACGGGTGTTATACATTGCACCTGTATTTGGGATACAACATTTGCAAATAGGAATCAACAATGGCAGGAGGTCGGCTGCGACAAGTAGTGATTGCGATGGTGATTGGCTGCTATAGAGGTCGAGAGTTGTTGTTGGGTCTTTAGTCCATAATGGGTTATGTAATTCCTCTCATTCTCCTTCTCCTTTCAAGTGAAGAAAGTAAGTCCACTTACAGACTATAGGGGAGGGGAATTTTTGTCTTTTGACGGACAACTTCTCCAGCCACATTGATTGAATAACCCAGATTGATCCCCCTTGATCGTAGGGCTTTTTTAAAGGATTTGAATACCTTATCAACCCCAAAATTCAACAAGCTTAGGCTCTTGCCAAGACATCCGATTTGTTCAATAAATAAAAAAGTTTTGAAGGCCTTTTGACTATTCAATGACAATTGAAAACCTTCAATTGTTTTTTGACATTTGATCTGAGCTTGATTGGACTTGGATCAAGCTAATTTTGGTATCATTGGATTTGTTTTGTAGATAAATGGCGATATACTTGTTGAAATCAAGACTATGACGATTTTGAATTTAAATTAAAAATATCGAGATTCATGCTTTATAAAAAAAACATCGATGATGCATTAAGCACAAATTCTTTGAACCGTCCGAACTCATCATCGCCCCGTGTAGGCATTTTAAAATTATAAATTAATTTCTTCCATTGTTTTTATTTTAAATGGCCAAAATTTTGATTATTTCTTTGATCTCTCGTGTTATGATAGCCCCAAACGAAAATGGCAAGTAATTTAATTTCGTTAGAGTTCTTACACGAAAACCTCGTTTTACATTTTTTTTAAATTTTAAACTAAGTAATTAACAATTATTATTTATTATTAGCCGGTCAACTAATAATTCTCCAAGTCTAATTTGGAAGCACTTAGACATTATTTGAGCTCCTCATATCAATCCAATCCATACCATATCACTATCATCACATGATGTTTATCATTATATTTATAAATAGAAATGGTTGCCCTTTTTCAATTTAGCTTCTTTTTTTTTTTACACAAAAGAAAATCTTATTTCATTTTTTAGTATATTTTTTATGTCCATGATATAAATTTTTATTTCAAAATATGGATGGTTAATTTTATTATTTATGTGACATGACAATATCTAAAAAAAATTATNATTTATGTGACATGACAATATCTAAAAAAATTATTGTTGATTATTTGCGTGAAATCTCTTATGTATGAGAACCTACAAGAATGTCAAATATTTAAGAGTGAGAGATTATGAAACTCATTATTTAGGATAGCTAAAGAGGATGTCAAGGAAATGAGTTATCTATCGAACTATGATGTTCACATTCTGTCCCATAATAATTTATTTTTTCGCCGATAAGAGCTCTTCGTTAGGGATCAACAATCAACAGATAGACCAGGACAACCTATCAACAAAACCTAGTCGATCAAGCCTGCCTTGTCGAACTGAATACCAACAAAAGGCCGACTGACAACCCCAATCCAACACAGTTGTACGAGTTGATCTTGCCAAACTAATGTCCACTGATTTCAATTGATCGAGTTAGATGGTAGTCGAGTCGTAGGCCCACATGTAAAATGCCTAAAGTATCCTTTAACTACCACATCAAAACATGGTCGAACATATAACTTCACCTTTTGTACACTTCCTCTATAAAAAAGAAATCATGTAATGAAAAAGGCCTACTTGATAAAACTCATAATTTTCATTAATGTGCACCTCCCTCTCTGTTGTCTTAGGCTCTATTTCTTGGATGATAGCCACATCAGATCAAATCTCAACATGATAAATACATGCAAGATTAAGGGTGCATTGAGGAGGTGGTGCGGTGCGTACCACAGCTTTTTCAGTTTGACAAAATTACATTTTGGTTGTATTCTCAAAGAACTATATATGAAAGTTGCATTTTCTCACAAGATCTGACTAACTATCATGACAATTAGAAAGCTACAGTCTGACTTAAAATAAAAAATAAAAAAAATTGTAATTGTCACTGCAGTTTTTTCTTCAACAACATCACAACCATTTCTCCGAACAACTACATCTGCCCCCTAAGAGATCCGAAGTATATGAATAATCCAAATTATTTAGACACATGATATAATATTTTGATTATTACTTGCCCAATGAAGAAAAGAATCATCAACATAGAAATAAAAGGAAAATTGAGTTCCTTCTAAGAATTGAAATATTATGAGGATTATATTAGAGATTTCTTCTGCGTCTCAATTAATATTTCATTAGCGTCAATAAAATCTGCGATTTGATTCTCTCCTATGCTATAGATAAGGTAGAAACATAATCCAAACTTGAAACATGGACCCCACTCACGCCTCTCCCGCCAATGCCAACCCATAAATCATACATGTGCGCACTCCCGCATAGTAAATTGTACTAGTTTACTTACACTCCGTCCCCACTCTTTATAAGTCTGAGACGTCGCCTCGTCTTTTAGCTTCGTCGAAGCAGCTCGACTCGAAATGAGACTTCCGGCGATCAGTTCCTTCTTCCCAATCCTCGCTGTACTGCTCTTCGCCTTACGAAGCTATCACGCGGCCGCCTTATCGGCCAAAAAGACGGCGGCACCGGTTGCCGGTGGTCGAACTGATGGCGGCGTGCTGAGCCGGGAAGAATTCCCGGAGGGCTTCGTCTTCGGCACGGCGGCGTCGGCTTACCAAGTCGAAGGCATGGCGCTCAAGGATGGCCGCGGGCCGAGCATTTGGGATGCCTTCGTCCGGATTCCTGGTAATCACTGCCCTCCATTTTGTTTTCTTTTTATTTTTACCCGTTTTCTCAGATCCTCATATTTCTCACTTCTAATGGAGGAGTAATAATTTTACATATTCCCTATTACTACACTATCCGCTTTCGTGGTAAACAGGGGAGATAAAGAACAATGCTACTGCTGCAGTTACTGTGGACGAGTACCACCGATACAAAGTATGTGTTCTTGTAGCTTAGCCCAAATGTTTCTGCATGTATTTGTTTGGTAAATGTTATGTCCATGTAAATGTAGATGATAAGATTTGTGGTTTTCCAGAATCTCTAGAGTTGTTTCCAATTACAGTTGGTAAATTATGGAAATCTGATGTCATGTTTTGTGATGCAGGAAGATGTAAATATAATGAAAAATCTGAACTTCGACGCCTATCGGTTCTCAATTTCATGGTCTCGGATCTTTCCAAGTAATGATTGTTCCAACTTTTGTATTTTTATCAAATCTAAAAGGATTTATTCAGAATCGTGTCTTTTAAATGGATCAAAAAATTATAGTTTGTATTATGTGCTTGAACTACTATGTAACTTTCTTTCTTTGGATGTAGACGGATCTGGAAAGGTTAACTGGAGGGGCGTGGCTTACTACAACAGATTAATAGACTATATGGTACAGCAAGGTACACATCAGTTTCTGAACTGGACTTCAAATATTCATGTATTTTTGTTCTAACCTGATGGAGTTTCCACAAACTAGGCATCGCTCCGTACGCAAATCTTTATCACTACGACCTACCAGAAGCTCTGGAGAAGAGCTACAATGGCTGGTTGAGCAGAAATGTCGTGTATGCTCATGCTTTTAGATTCGTTTTTGATTCATTTTATTCCAATTTTAAAGCTCTGGTCTTTCTCGATTTTTGTATTCTCAATGTTGTTTTTACTGTTTCCCACTGGATTTTTCATCCAGTTTTGTCTTGTTAATGCTAAAGACAGACATTTTTTTAGTAGGATTTTACAGTATATGTCTTAATTCTCAGCTTTTTATTAATATTTTCCTCATTATAACCGGTTAATCTTATACTGTTACTCCCACAACTAAGTTTCATGCGTTTGCTTCCTCTTTCAAGTTAAGTAAGTTTTTTTTTAAGGAAGATTTACATGCATACCACTCAATTCTTATCTCTTTAAATATCTAAGTGACTTAAATTTTTACATATGTGCCACCTTACCTATGCATGAAAAGGTATATTACACTTTTTAAAAGTTAAAGTAGTGATATTTTTCATATGATATGAAAAATTTAGGTGGTATAAATTTGAAAATCAAAATTTAGGTGTTAGATATGTAGGTAAATAAGAATTGGATGATATGTGTATATTTACCCCTATTTCCAATTGAATGCTTCATATTAAAATAAGCTAAGTTATCCTCTCTCTGGAGAAAAAAAAAACAACATATATTTTAAGAAATAAATATTTGTTGTGATGGCTACTATTGTTCTTGGTGATGATTTCTATTATGCTTGATTATTTTACAACAAAATTTTCTTCTTTAAATGATTGAAAACCATACTGTTATTTTTTTACTGTATTCATTCGTTCAATTCATTCTACTAGTGATACCAATATGTGATAACCATTGTTATCATCATTAGCTTTATGCCAACAATTTGTGCCAATTTGTTCTTCATTCATGGGTGTTAAAAAGAGAAGCCAAACATCTTATGGATGGTTAGACTTTAGTGAGAATATTCGAATAGCCTATAATAGTCAAAGAATGGTTCTCAAACCAAAGTTAGGCTTGGCTCAATTGACTGGTGTGATTTATGGTTCTTAAAATATTCAATTAACTCTCCAATAGTTAAGTTTATTTATCTCACATTCACACCCTTGTTAAGAGTGTTTTTAGTGCATTTGTTAATTATGACATTGTAGAGATGAAACGAGTTTTTGATTTTAGAGAATTGGAAGGGAATACTGGATGATTACTATTTTAAATGGAGATTCATCAAGGCACTGTGATATTGTTTAATTGTTGATACTTTTTGGTGTGTAGATATATAAGCTATTGTTCACCAAGCTATTTGAGGAAAATTTTGGAATAAGAGTAGGTCGACTGTTAGTTTTTTTAGTATAACTTCAATTTTTTTCTCCATGCTTATTGTGATTGTAGAAATCCCTATATAATGAATCAATGCTCAATTTGACTTCAGAAAATTAAATTTGGGACTACATACGGTTGAATTTATGTAGTAACTCCATTATAAAATTCAATGTGTCACGAGAACTTTGTAGACATCAAGATCATATAAAATTGAAACCCTACTGATCTAGTTTATATCGAAACAAAGCAAGGTAGCTCTAGCTAGACTAGATCGGCTCGACCAATAAAGTTAGGCCACTTTCTTGAATGTGACTTGTAGCCACATGCTATAACTAATCCTTGTGGGATGGTGACGGTCACCAACACTAACTATAACAAGGAGGCCATCGTACCAGCCCTCTAGGTCTATCTTGTTGAGAGCATTCTGTTGGTTACCTTTGATCACCCTGACAACCTTTCTTTACTAGGTAAATTACAAAGAAATAATTGAAAATTTGGATCCAGCAGGACCTCTACGAGCTTTTGTTAGTCCCAAGTTGATCTCTATTGCCGATTTTTATCAAGTTTTTGTTCCTTTGAATTCTTATTAATATTAAGTTCTCAAAGATAAAAATATATCCATGTCAAAACGGTGTGATGTTGTTATTGTTTTCTGATGAGTTAAATCAAAAAGAAATAATTTTTTCAGAGTTATTCTTATAAAATTGCATGTTAGAACTTCAATACTAACATAATTTTTTGGTTTATTTGGACTTAGATGGAATAAGTTAAAGACTCCTGTAAAGGAAAACCTTCTATTTAGGTTTTATTATTATCTAATGAATATTGCAATTTCAGTTGCATATTCATGACAACCTTTAAGTCAATAAAGTGAGCATGTTGATTATTATCTTCCCAGATCTAACAACATATGAATATTAATGTTAATACTATAACTACTATGATCTCCATTATGACACTTCTTATAAACCAACATTTCACCATGTAATCAAGAAACAACAACAATTACATGCATGCTAAATTGTGCAAATTCGCATGCAACTCTACTACATATTCATTCACATATGAAATTTTAAACTTCAGCGCAACATCCGTTGGATCCTTCATGAAATAGGGTAGTCAGTGATCATATCCTTCATGCAGCGTAGCATAGAAATGAAATGTATTAGATTTGGTAGGTGCAAGAGGTTTCTTCTTTTTATTTCTATTGAAATTAAAGTTGCAAGCATAAACACATATATCTTAGATAGCCAATTTCTTGGTTGAGGACAACCAAGTGGAAAGATGTTGAAAGATTACATTTGTACCTTTTCTAAGAAGTTCATTAAACGACAATGAGAAAAGCTTAATTTTGATGAGATATTGATTGCTTCATATAAACCACTCTTATGTATTGATGAGCAGAGTTATTTTAGGGGATTGCAATGACATATATCAATTGAAAACTTAACTAGTTTGGCTTAACCAATAGGTAACATGAAGAGGCTATTTTATTCAATATTATGTAATTTTTTTTTCTTATTGTTATTGAAGAAATGATTACTTTGGTAAAAATTATATTTTCCCATTCATGAGTTGGACTTCTATAGAGCCATACAAACTTTTTACAAATAACCCCTAGACTTCTTATGTATTTCCTATTTACAATTAGACCGCTCAAAATAAGGTACAAATCTCAATACTCCTCTCAAGACGGGCAAAAGATATCCACTAAGCCCATCTTGTCACATAATCTAGACAAATTTACTAGACTTAAGTCTTTTAGTGAGGAAGTTGACAACTTGCTCTTCAGTGGCTACATGACTTAGCTCCAGTAGCCTGTTTTTCAGCTTTTTCTTAATGAAGAATCTATTACTCTCCACATGTTCGATTCTATCGCGTTGGACCGTGTGGTTGGCAATGCTGATTGCCTAATTGTTCTCACCCCAAAACTTACCTTGATCCACCTTGAGCTCGATTAACAAGGCTCTCAGCCACATCATCTTGACAACTCCTAAGGTCACGACCTTGTCCTTTACCTCTGTCGTTGACCCGCTACTAACGATTGTTTCTTGTTCTTCCAAAAGACCAAATTGCCCCCTAACAACATGCAATATCCTGAGGTAGATCTTCTGTCATTTGTATAACTCGCCCAGTAAGCATCACAATAGCCCTCAATGTCTTGATGTCCATTCTTCTTGAAGATTAACCCCTTCCCTAGTGCACTCTTCACGTATCTCAGAATCTGATACATCGTGTCCATATTACTCTTCCTTCGATCCTGCATATAGCGGCTCACCACGCTCACTCCAAATGAGTTGTCGTGACGCGTATGACTTAGATAGATCAGGTGACCCACCAATCTCTGGTATCTCACACGATTAACTGGCTCTCCAGTCTCTGCACTCAACTTGACATTCTAATAAAATTGAGAGACTGTAGGCTTGCTTTCCCACATGCATGTTTATGTGAAGAGATCTAATATACTTTCTCTGAGATAAGAACATCCGTTCTGATTCACGAGCCAACTCAATCCCAATATCTGAGTTGTCTATAAGGTCATTCACTTCAAATTCTTTGCCCAATCTAACCTTTAGTTGAGCAATTTCTGCTTCATCATCACCAGTGATAATCTTGTCGTCAATATACACAACAAACATAGTGATGTGACCTCCATTTTGACGAAAGTGCACTGTATGGTCGGCATTGATCTGCTGATATTCCATGCTCACCATAGCTTTTCTGAATTTGTCAAACCAGGATCGAGGAGACAAATTCAAGCCATAAAGCGACTTCCTGAGCCTGCACACCTTACCCACTTTTTAACTTGTACCGTATCCTGGTGGTATGTCCATATACAACTCCTCCAATAACTCACCACAAAAAAAAAAAAAAACATTATTCACATCAAGTTGGTATAACCTCTACTCATCATTCACAGCCAGAGAAACTAGTGTCCTCACTGTGCTAATCTTCACTACAGGTGCAAAAGTTTTGTCCTTGTAAATGTCATATGTCTGACTATACCCTTTCACCATCAATTGTGCCTTGTAATATTCCACTTTCTCATCTTTATTTTGTTTTACTGTGAAATCCACTTGCACCTAACCGTTCTTTTTTTCTCTGGCAATGATATTATCTCCCACATCCTGTTCTTATCGAGAACACCAAGTTCCTCTAATATGAAATTATTTCATTATTCCACTTTGAATTTTTCTTACTTACCTACAACATTTGAGTATAGAGAAATGTCTAAAGATGCAATGAATGCTTTGTGTGCAGATGATATGTGAGAGTATGAGATAAACTGAACAATATCATGTGAGAAACCAAAACAATAAGGAGAATAACGATTCGAAGAACGACCCGCATTGCTGCGATAGGTCTTCCTTAAAGCCATAGGAGTGGGAGGAGAAGGGAGATGAATCGTATCATCTGGGTAATTAGTTTTTGAAGTAGAAGATGTAGGTTTCTCAGGAGTTGAGGTGGACCGAGACAAGAGATTTGCACGAGTGACACGACAGACACTGTTCCCGGACTTGATGACGCGAGTAGTACGATAGACACTATTTCCTCATTCTGCTTCCTCCTCCTTGTTTACACTCTCAACTCCCTTTGAGCATGAATCCCTCCACCTTCAGGTTCTTTTTCCTCATTTTTTGACTCTTTCTTAGTTGATCATTCCCACACAACGGGACAAGACATCGTTCCCACATAACCTCTGACCATCATTACTCTCCCCCCTCACTCCTTATAGCTCCAGTATTCGATGAGTCACTAAAAGGTGAGGGCACCCCCAAGGTATAATACTGTTCAAACTCTCTAAAGGACATATCCATGCTCACAAACAATCTATTTTCTATCGGACTCCAACAAGCATACCTTTTTTAGGTAGCAGAATAACCTACGAAAATATACTTCACAGCTCTGGGATTTAGTTTCCTTACTGAAGGTCTGTTTTCTTTCACAAAGCACACTCAATCAAAAACCTTCAATGGGAGGATCCCACTATTATCTCCTTTCAACATTCGATAAGAAGACTTCAAATCTAACATTCTCGAGGACATTCTGTTGATTAATTGAGCCAATGTCAAATCTGTTTGTCTCCACAAGTACTTTGGGACATTCATCCTGATCATATTGCTTTGAGTTATCTCTAAAATGTGTCTATTTTTTTTTTCTGCTACTCCGTTTTGTGTCGATGTGTATGAACATATGGTTTGATATTGTATCTCTTGGGCTGACATGTATTCTCTAAGCGCCTTGTTGGTATACTCTGTCCTATTATCAGACCTCAATACTTTCACTACTGCATCGTACTGAGTCTGAATCACCTTGAAAAAAACTTTAAAGAAGGCAGACACTTCACTTTTGTTGCTCATCAGATATAATCAATAACAAGAGAAAAACAATCAATGAAAGTCACATAATATCTGTAACTATCCATAGAAGCTGTAGAACGAGGTCTCCATACATCTGAGTGCATAAAATCAAAAACATAAGAACTCTTTTTACCATAACTAAAATAAGAGCTCCTGATATGTTTACCAATGTCACAAGCATCGCGCACAAGTTTTTGTTTATTTGCATTTTATTACAATGATGTATACAAACGACTCAATAGACTAAACGAAGAGTGACGCATGCGCCTGTGATTTAGCAACAAAACATCCTTCACACTCCTCTTAGATCCTCCTGCCCTAGCAGTCTCAACCATGGATGCTAAGGCTGAGTCCATCCCTTCTTTATCCAAGTATCAGAGTTCACTATGCCACGTGTCTATCTCAAGTCTCCAACCAGTCCCCTTCTCTTGAAAGATCACATTTGGAATATCAAATGAAGCAACACATTTTCGTTAGAGTATAATGACACTAATGAAAAAGAAAATGAGCATGTAAAATATTAGACAAAGTCACAGAATTGGTAAGCCTTACTGTACCTTTATCAATCACAGACTGTGTTGTATCATCAGAGGTCTGAACGCTCACTGAAACTGTTAGGTGAGTATAAGAAGAGAACTTACTAGCGACAACTATTATATGTCGAAATGCACCAGAATCTATTATCTTTTCAAGCAATCTTGTGGTGGATATAAAGACAAGAGCACGAGTATCACAAGTATCTTTGGCTGAGCAAATACATATGTGAGAAAATTTAAACAAGACGGATTGGATTATTTCTTTTAGTAATTTAGGAAATACTAAAGTTTAATACTAATATAATTTTCATAAGGTGACCTTTTAATCAATGCTTAATTTTTTCTTTCAATAAGTATTTGAGTTTAATAACACAAATTCTGCTATTGGCGAGCCAGCTAGCTTAGAATCAGCTATAAATAAAACTAGTGTAATTTTGAAGCCTTCCCTTTCATGCCTTAACTATCACACTTTCACTCAATGGAAGTGCATCTAACATGGAGTCAAGTTTAGGTCACCACCAGGGAGACTGTTTAAAATAATACACTTAAGCTAAGCAAGTAGAAATGGTCTATCTTCCTTAACCACAAAGCCTTTAATAGACTGCATAAATCACTTACTTTAGCTCTCCATAGAAAAGATGCTTTGACATTCTAGTGCTCTAATCTCAAATCAGAACTTGCTGAAAGAGTTAAGGAAAAGCAGAAACAAATTTGTATCTAAGAAAAGGAAAGGAGCATTTACATAGATACCACCAAATTCTGTGCATTTACATGTCTAACACCTAAACTTTGGTTTTTATATTTATACGACCCAAATCTTTCATATCACTTCAAAATAACCTTTTTTTTATTGTTAAACCTTTCATGCATAGGTAAGGTGGCATGTTTGTACAAATTGAACTTTAGGTGTTAGATATTTAAATATATCAAAATTGAGTGGTATGTATGTTAATCTTCCTGAAATAAAATACCTCGTGGAATATTGCTTATTCAACTTTTGTGTATTGAGTAGGCTTTTGCTTTAATCGTGCTTTTTATCTTGCTTCTTTTGAAAGTTGATTCATAGCAAAGTATTTTCACACTTATTTTCTAACTATTCACATGACACTTGATCTGTTTTTTCTTAAAGTAACTTTATTTCCATGTAAAAAGAATGACTTGGATTCCAAAACTTTATTTTTTTTGCATGGATAAGATTTATCAATGATGTATTCCATGTAGGAAGGACTACGCAGATTATGCAGAATTTTGTTTTAAAACTTTTGGAGACCGGGTGAAGAACTGGTTTACATTTAATGAACCGAGGGTTGTTGCAGCGCTCGGATATGATAATGGCATTTTTGCTCCTGGAAGGTGCACAGGCTGCACTGCTGGTGGCAACTCTACTACAGAACCTTACATCGTTGCCCACAACCTCATCTTATCTCATGCTACTGCAGTGAAAAGATATCGTGATAACTATCAGGTAGATCATCATCTATTCTGTTCTTATAATAATGTAAAATAGTTTATACATGATTTCTATCAAAATTCTATTCTATTAGACATTAATATCCATCTTTCCTGATTAGAGAATGCCCAATATTCTTACTGATGCTTTGTAAGTTGGATGAATAGTCTTTCATAACTCATGATCTCTCTATTTCATTATATCTGTCAGGCTAGTCAGAAAGGTAGGATAGGTATTCTGCTAGATTTTGTTTGGTATGAACCTCTTACAAATTCAACAGCAGATGAGGCCGCAGCTCAAAGGGCCAGGGACTTTCACATTGGATGGTAAGTGCTGAAAACTTGCGAAGTGTTAAAATGGCCTACTAACTCTTTGTATGGTGCCATTTTGGTTCGTGAGTCTATAAAAGTGATAATATAGCAAACTCTTTTAATGGTGGCTAACATAGTTCTCTTTGGGAACTATTTTAGTCTATATTAAAAGAGACTGAGTATAAATTTGATACTCTTATGGACTCTTGGTCCCAAATTGTCGAATATAATAGTCTGGGGCTAATTTAAAACTTTACTCTTTCGAAAAGTAACATAAATCAGCTTGCAGTTCTTATAAAACTTAAAAATGGTAACCTGAAATAAATATTTTTATTTTTGCAGGTTCCTTCACCCAATAACATATGGCGAGTATCCGAAATCATTGCAAGATATTGTTAAGGAAAGGCTTCCAACTTTCACCGCAGAAGAGATTAATATAGTGAAAGGTTGTGTAGATTATGTAGGAGTTAACCAGTACACGTCCTACTACATGTTCGATCCACATCTTCCAATCCAAACACCAACTGGCTATCAAGCAGACTGGAATGTTGGATTTGCTTGTGAGTTTAGTCATCTCCTTTACTTCCCCTATCACTTCTTAACCACGCATTCGCTTAGGGGCCGTTTGGGATCACTTTTGATTTGATTTTATTTGATTTATGTTTTTATTTGAAATGAAATATGTTTGGTATGGTTGAATATATTTAGTTGGCTTTAAAATAACTCAAAAATAACTTTTAGTTGTTTTAAGTTTTCTTAAAAATAAGTTAAATATCATGGAAAAAAATTTAGCATACATATTTTTAAAATTAAAAAATATAAAAGTAGAAGACAAAAAGAAAAATGAGCTCAAACACGCTCTAATTATTATGTATGCTTATTGGTTTCTACACTCCTGTAAATGCAGATGAACGCAATGGTGTGCCTATAGGACCAAAGGTAATTTTTACACCGAAAACTATTCTTTGACCTTGTAGTATCATTCATGCATTGCGATCTCGTTCACCTCTTACCTTATCTGATCATCCTGCCGCCTCGATATAAAACATCTTGGGCTAATAACATACATACCACCGAATTCCTATGTATTTACATATCTGCCATCTAAACTTTACGTTTTGCATTTAGACCAATCAAATCTTTCATATAACATCAAAATTACCACCATTTTTAACTTTTAAAAATTGAAATGCACCTATTAATGCATAGGTAAGGGATTATGTATCTGCAAATTGATATTTAGGTGCTAAATATGTGAATACATAGGAATTAAGTGGCATGTATGTAAATTTTCCAAAAATCTTTGCTCTTTACATATATGCTTTCGCTCCTTTCTTAGAAGATTCAACCACCACCTGGTGTAAATTTTGCAGGCAAACTCAGACTGGCTGTATATTGTCCCATGGGGAATGTACAAAGCTGTAACATATGTGAAGGAGACTTTTCAAAACCCAATAATTATTTTGTCTGAAAATGGTACTTATTTGAATAATCTTCACTGTATGTTTACATAGCACACAATTCTTATGTATCAACATATCTAACTCCTGCAGAGTGCTACATTATGTAAATATGAAAGTTAAGGTGTAAGATTTGTAAATGCATAAGAATTGTGTGCTATGTATATAAATATTCCTATAATCTAATTCAAGTTTTGAAACACATGAAGGAATGGATGATCCTGGCAATGTGAGCCTTCCAGTGGGAGTACATGATACAACAAGACTGAATTACTACAAGAGCTACATAAGCGAGTTGAAGAGGGCCATGGATGATGGAGCCACTGTGATAGGCTACTTTGCTTGGTCTTTGCTGGATAATTTTGAGTGGAAATTGGGTTACACTGCCAGATTTGGAATTGTGTATGTGGACTTTAAAACCCTAAAGCGTTATCCGAAGATGTCGGCTTACTGGTTCAGAGATGTGCTCCAGAGGAAGAAATAAATCTGTCTCACCTGCTTCTTTCTATAAGTTTTTATGTTTTTGCCTTTGTGGAATTGAGTGAATTGTCTTCTTTTCAAGTTATCGTGCATTAGGGTTTGTGCTGACGAGAATCTTGTTTGGTTAAGACTGCATGTTGCATGTTGCTTCCTTGTGGTTGTAGAAGGTAATTCTGTATTATGATGTTTGCAAAAAAAAAATATTAATAATAAATAAAATGGCATTGTGGGATTGATTTTGTGTAAAGCTGATGAGCAACGTGACTTCATTTTTCTCGCATTAGAAGTTAGGGAAACTTACAAGCATTCCACACATTTCATACGTATTTACGAATCCAACGCCAATAATTTGATATTTCCCCAAAGTATTTTGGAGTCATAAAACGTACATTTTATTTTAAGAAGTATGGTGATGGACCGATGGTGATATTTTTGATGTGATGCTAAAGGTTACAAACAGGATTTAGCTCTAATAAAATTTAGTGAATAAATGTAATTTGAATTTAATTAATTGTGGATTAAATTTTAATTAATATTTGGCATTATAAATATTAAATCGATTTAAATCCACTTAATAATTTTTTAGAAAACTACAAAAACCTACTTAATTAAAATTTAAAAAATATATATAACTCAAGTAATGTTAATTAGTAAGAATGATTGGAGCTTTTAATTATATTATTGTAACTAATTTGATTTATTTAATATTAACTGATTAAAGTATTTATTTGATTTATTTTTTTTTATGAAATTTAGTTATACTAATGAAATCATAATTGATTTAAACAGATAAATTTATTAATCAAGTTTTAATAAACTATAAAATTAATTTAAAATACCAATTTTTATTTAATCAAATTAAATCTTGAATGGTATTAAATTGCTTAACTTAATATTATAATGATTAATATTATCGGAAATATACAAACATACGACACAATTCTTATATATGTATTGCATACATGATATCTAAAGTTTAATATTTATATTCTATAATATTTTGGTGCTATAAATTTAGGTGTAATACCTTTAAAAAGTTAAATGATAGTAATATTTTTGAGATAATTAATGTCAAAACATTTTAGAGCCAGAAATGTAAATAGGAAAGTTTAGATGTTAGATATGTAAATACATAGCCCCTGTCATTTGGTATTAAGATTAATTTTCGGATAGTTTAAACATAAAAACTAAAAAGCGAAATTTGCTGCTCGAACCTAAGCCGCTTTGGCGGGCCTTCGCTCTGCGCGAAACCCTCGCAGAAGCGAGAAAGTCGCAGGGGAGCTTTGCGGAGAAGGCATCTCGCGGAGCTTTAATGGAATCGGAAGGTGGTCATCTCAAAATACTAATTACGTTTTATTCAATTACAAAGAGGGATTATCACTGGCTTGGTTATGATTTCGTTTTCTAGGGCAAAGGGCTGCCTCGAATCCCTCGGCCATGCTTGCTGCACTACTGAGCAAGAGGGATAAGCTTCAAGAAGAGCTACGCAGCATTGAGAAGCAGGTTTAAACTCTATC
>JXCR01143380.1:133616-147449 GCA_002079205.1 Phalaenopsis hybrid cultivar
GAAAACTATGGCTCTATAATTTACAATGGCAGTGAGTCATCCAAGCTATGATTTGTTTGGGACATTTTTGTACTATTTTTGTGGCAGGAAGAACAGCCATCAATTTGAATGAAAAAAACAACCTATTTCTTTCTTTTCTTACATCATTTTCTTTAAAAAAAAGAATGCTTTTGGGAAAGCAAGATAGAAATTATGTTTAGGTAAGTAGTTTTTAAAAACTTCTGACAGAAAGTAGAAAAACATATGCTGGCCCAAATGGAGTCGTGGTTGGTCTTGAGCAAATCAGTAGAACTTTTGTTTTATCAGCGAATTTAGCTTAAATGCCAACTTTAATCTGTATCATAAAAGCATCAAATTATTTAGGCTTTGTTTTTTTATTAGACACAAAATATGGTGGAAGTGTAAACTTTCAATTATTTGCTTGTTTTTTTTAAGCACGACCATTATTTTGAACCAGGTTATTTGTAATTGGTTTATGCTGATAAATCATATTTTTATATGTTATTTTTGTTCCTCAATCCTGTTAGGTTTATGACCTTGAGACAAGTTACTTACAAGAATCAAATCAATGTGGGAATGTTTTGAAAGGTTTTGAAGGGTTTTTATCAGCATCAAAGAGCACAATTAAGTATGTCTTTCACACCACCCCCGCCCCATTCTCTCTCTCTCTCTCTCTGTGAGTGCGTGTGTATTCCCCTCCCCCCTTTACCTTTCCTCATCACTGCTTGAAAAGCTTGTCTGTTTCTGTTATGTTTCTATCCCTTTATTTCCTTACTGTTATCAATTTCTGAAATGAGCACATGTTAATTGCTCATATCTAATTTTAAATGCTTCTGTTAGAACAATGCTATTTCAGTTTTCTTGTTTTTTTTTGTTGTTTTCGCTTATTGATACCTTCAATCCAATACATCTAAGTAGTTACTGCTGTGATATGAACAAATCTAAGTTTTGGTGGCCTTAATATCCTTTGCTAATGTTAGGCGGATTTGTATTTCCATCTTTATATGTACTTTCACCCAAGTTTTGTTACACATTTTGATTGCTGGATTATGGTATACTCACTTCTTTTTTCCCCTTAAATTTTGAGCAATTTCTTTAAAGGTTAAATTGATCAGTGAATTTTCTTTTAGCAAAATATTCTAAAAAATATATATTTTTCCGAATAGTCAGATTGCCTAACTAAATTTCTAATATGATTAAAATTGTATGAGCCTTGGTACTGCTCATATGATCTAACTACGTATGCTGATTGTTTTCATGCAATGATCTGTCATTTATACAAAAAATGATTTAATGCTGGTTTTATGCTGTATACTTTTTAACATAATTTATTGGAGCAATTTACTGTTATTCATCTATCAGGATAACGTTGTGATTCTAACATGGTGAATTAAATAAGAACTGTAAGTTTGAATTTTATAGGTTCTGTCGTTAATCCTTAAAAAGGCTCTCTCCTTCCAAACTTTTTGTCTAAAGCATTTTTCTTCATTCACTTTTCTCATATTTAAAATGTGAATTCAAAGTGAAAAAACTTACAACCAATATCAAATTAATGTAGAATGAAAAATGTCTGACCATATTTGTAGGATGAATGTGGTCCTAAATGAAGCAATTTGCAAAGAGATTCAAAGATCTCACTTATGCTTCTTTGAAAAGTTACTTTAGCTATGCTAAATAGTCCATCGATGGATTTATTTTGCAACTTTTCTGATTAAGCTGGGTGTGAACTATGATGTTGCTAGAGATTTTGCTAAATAAACTAATTTTATTAACCATAGATAATGATTAGGCAGGATTAGACTAAGCATGATGAAAGCTAATGCTTTTGGCGACGCAGCATGGATAATATAAGTAGACCTCGATGAGCAGTCTCTCTTTCTGTAGGCTTCCTTCTTTCCTTGGATTGCCTTTCGTCTCAAACGAGAGACATTCTTATAGGTGGAATCCATACTCCGATGGTCGCATTCATTGTGGAAAAGAATATTGAAACATCGTTCATTCAAATCTCAATCTATTCATAATATTAGATGGGGTATATATAATGATAACAAGGGAAACCCAATAGTAATGAAGGCGTGATTGGCCATGCATAGAAAAGAGAAGGTTTTATGATTTTATAGAATTTGAAGAGGCAGTGTAGAATTTTTAGGCGTTTTGTGAGTTTTAAAGTTCAAGTGACATAGTGGACAGTTGAATCCAAAATGTTTTTAACAATACAAAGGAGGAAAGAGTAGTGGTCTTATAATCACTTATATATCGATTTACCTGCTGAACTTAAAATTTTTTCTAACATTACATATTTATTTAGATGTTGCATTGGCCCTATAATCTTCAGTTTGAATATTAGTATGGATTTGGTTTAGATTTGAGTGATAATTATGTTTCTTGTAAGCAGAAAGCATGTAATGATACAAGTGATATGAAAAAAAATTATGCCATATGATCGATGATAGGATCGTTGCTTGAAGCTAATGTATGATATTAGTTTTGGGATGGCTTTCATGATCACACACATAATCATAAGTTTTTTTATTATGACAACTTGATCTGGTCTTATGATACAGTGAGGTGTACTGCAATTGCGAGTGCTATTTAAGTATTCATTGTTCTCTTGATATCATAAACTATCTTCCTGGAATACCAATGTTGATGCATATTATTTTGTTTGTATTTCTATGATGATCAAGCTCTTGAAGAATACAAATATCATTATTAGTTTACAACTTATGTTGGTTAAAAGTGGTTGTCAATCCTCATCCGAAATCATTTATTATGATGATATGCTATACAATGCCCTAATTTCTTGATCTCTAAATGTTTGAAATATGTAATTTCCTGAAGTTTAGGCACTTGCCTCTCCCACTAGTTCAAAAACTTGATCCTCGTATTTAGTGGGTCTGTGATGAATACCATTAGATATGATGAACACTATTAGATGATCCTATTTTTGTAGATAAGCTTCATAATGGTGGCTGGTCATAATAATTAACTTTTTTGTTGAACCTGATATTGGTGATCATGTGGTTTTGCTTCGAACTTTAATGTTAAAATTGGGATCATCAAGCCCGTTTTTGAGGTTGTTTTTATCTTATACTGCTATTATTGTGATGAAAAAACAGATTGATTCAGTCAAGTATTGCAAGCTTTTCCCTAGATATATAAATTGTTCCAAAGGTTTGAAGACTGTTCCTTGCTTTCTCAACAAAAACATTGGTTGAGTTTATGTTATAATTGTTACCCTAGCTGGGTTAATATTTTATNCAAATTAGGTAATGTTGCAATGTAAAAAAAATAAAAAAGGTATGACTGCAATTTATTTTAATTTCATCTTAATTGTAAGATATGATCAATGCAGAGTTTTATCAACATTTCGATGCAAAAAAAAAAAAAAAAACGTGGAAGATTTTCATGCATACCACTCAATTCTTATGCGTTTACATATCTAACACCTAAACTTCAATTTTTACATACATTCCATCTTCCCTATGCATGAAAATGTGCATTTCACATTTTAAAAGTTAGAATGGGGGTATTTTAATGTGATTTGAAAGATTTGGGTCATATAAATGTAAAAATTAATATTTAGGTTTTAGATATGTAAATACATGAGAATTGGTTGGTATGTTTGTCAATGCCCCAAAAAACTTTTAACTGGGAAGTGCCCAGTTTTTCAATGCTGAAAACTTGGAATGGGATACACCTTTATTGATCAAGCTGTAAATGTTATAGCTTCCATTCAGATGAATTAACATTAAAATGTGCTCCTTCTATTGGTATGTCATCAATGGCCAGTTTGGCATTTATATTTTCCTGAATGTATTTTTTCTTGTGACTAACTGACCTTTCTTTGTATTGGGTAATTCACTTGTATTTTTCTGAATGTTTAGGGTCCAGTTTTATTTTCTGAATGTTCTTATGAAGTATAGTTTCATATACATACATTATCTCGTACCAAGTTCATGTAATTCAATCATGTGATACAAGTAAACCTTGTTTCCATTCTTTATTTTATCAGCCTGAAGCGCTCAAGGAAGTTTCAACCTGAAGATAGAATATTTTCTTTGTCATCAGCAACCTCTCCAGCTGTACGTGTATCTTCCCTAATTTTTTATTTTCTTTCTCACGATGATAATGATGCAGGATAAGCATGAAAAAACCATAAATTGACTATATAAGAAGAGAAGTTGAATAAATCTAAAGTGAAGTGATCCGAGTGAGCAAATAACAATAAATCAAAACTTTGCACTTTTAAATAGAGTTCCTTTTTTAAAAGATTTCAACTTTTGCACTTGATTAATGGTCAAAATCTGAAAAATATATAAAGTAGGAAGGTGTTCATTGAATTTGTCAACACTGAATAGTAACACTATTGTGTGAAGTTTCAACTTGTGCATTATTTATAAATGCAGTGAAAAATACTTAAACAGTTATGGATAATTTATTAATAATACAACAGTATAAGAGAATATTTTAATACAAACAAGTTACTATCAATGTCATATAAATAGAACATGATAATGCTTTAACATACAAAAACGTTAATGAAAGACGACTAGATTAAAAGATAAATTATCATAACAATAAAAACCAAATTTATGTGTAAAACTAGCATGAACCAAATTAGAATAAACGAAGTAAAACATAAAACAACCAAAACTGAGTCAAATAATAAGGAAAAATGAGGTAACATAGTTACATGCAATGATGCAAAATATGGACTTATGCCTAAGTGACTTCTTGCAGAGAAGATTTATAAGGTTGTTTTATTTGAGCCCTTGTGTTCAAGTCTTGGAAAAAGGTTGCATTTGAATTATGAATGTTAAAAATGTAGAGCTTTGCGTTCAGATCAAGAAGAAGCTCTTTGTTTGTAGAAGAGGTATGGGTCCATCTGTGTAAAAGTTGTCATTCCACATAGTTCTATAGGTTAATGTTATTCCATTTTTAATTTGCAAGATTGCATGTGGAAATCTGTGTGAAACCAGAAAAATCGAGTTTTTGATGCCAAATTAAAAATAGTCAAGTCAGAGACAGGAGGATCAGGTTTTGTGGACAGAGACCCAAGAGAACATGGGAGAAGATTAGTCATAATCTATAGGGTGTGGAGATTATAATATATTAGATTTATTCATTTGCAATGATTAAATCCAAGCTTTGAATTTTTTTTTTAAATAAGGTTACAATGAAAATATTAATTATTCAAATCCAAATATAATCTTATCTTAAACTAATCTAATCACAATGATTCAAACTCAAACATGAAGATTATTCAACAAGGATAATTTATCTTATAATAAAATAAATGAAATCTAAAATTTTAATTTAAATAAATAAATTTATGATATTGAAAATAAACTTAAAGCTTACTTTTTGTGTTGCAGCATTGTTTGATATCATTTTTATCTTTTAAATTTTTTTGATTGATTATTTCACGTCTTGGTTTATATTTTGTCCTTATCTCTGTTTAAATTGTTAAGAGCCATATTATCATGTCATTTGAGGATTTGTTTGATTAGTATGTATTATCTTATTTTAGATCTTCTATTATAAAAAGGGAACCAAGGCTCTTGTAGTGATATTAAGGTGATTGAAAATATGATGTTTTCCATCTCCACTTAAATTATGAGCAGATCAATTAGGCATTAGTTTTTCACTATTCCCCTACACAAACACACAAAAGACAGAATTTCTATAATTCTCTTATTATTGCTTAAAAATTGCTTTTATAGCTACTTACTCAAAATACTTATAAAGATTCTAATTTCCTAACTAAACCAGCTTAATCACCCTAATCTTGTCATTCATAGCTACACGCCTATCCTCGATCTAATAAAGAAAACTAGAGAAAATTTGCATAAATGTGCATGTTCTTCTCGTACCACCTAATAGATTTGTTTCTACTTTAAGGATTAGATCACTTACAATTTATGGAATTAACTTCCATATTTTTTAGTAGAAATCCTTTTTCCAGGTTGCTTAGCTGTTTTAAGAGGTTCTGCAGAATGAATTTTCTATGGATGCACACAAGTGTTGTTTGCTCCATTCTCTGAGGCCCTTCATCTCTTTTACCCAGGGGCTGGTTTTTAATCAATTTTCATCTTTAGGAGATGATTTATTATTTTGGCACAGCAGTGGAAGGCCTTTTAGTTTTTTACTTCTTTAATAAGCCAGGCTTGGAGGGATTGAAGAGGAACCATTATGGATTTTGAGTTTATGTCACAACACTTTTACTATTTTTGTCATTTTTTATTGATTATTTAATGCATATTTTTTCGGTACTAAGTTGCCTTATTTCAATTGTCAAGGGCAATTTTGCTTAGTCATTCTAGGATAGGATTATCTTAAAAAATGGAAGCCTGAAGGTCTCGTAATTACTATTTTAATGATTGTAAGGAAAATATGATGTTCTGTATGGCTTTTGCCTATTAGCTGTGCTATATTTCATAAAAATTTTCACAGCCACCAGAAGCCTTCTGTTGTGAAAATAGTCACTTCATGTTATAAAATTGCACTCTGCCTCAAATAATTTAAAGCTAGATTTGATTCAATTTTTTTATTACATTTTAATTTCGTTTGTCAAATCATGGATAATATTATCTTATTTCTGCTACATTTTTCAGGTGGAAGAGCACATATCTGGACGAGATGGTGAGGCTGGCTTTCAGTTGTTACGGTATGTTGATTCTTTAGTATCTAATATCATCTATTTTATATAGCCGAAGGAAGGTCCGATTATGCACCTGGTCGATTAAAACTTGGAAGTACCCCTGCAAATGGACAGTAAGTAGCTTAATCTTCTGATTACTTGAAAGCTGTGATAATGCTGGACTACAGTAATGTTGAAACTTTTCTGTTCCCTAGTGCAGTAGAAGAAGCTCATTTGACTGAGTTCAATTGAACTTCTAACGGATTAGGTATTTTTGGCAAAGAGAATGGATTGAATAAATGGGCTCTTTCCAAGGCATTCGAGGCAGATTAGGTGGCCCTGCCATCTCTGATCATCGCCATGAAAATGTTTTAAAATTGTCTAAACTAACCATATTGATACAAGAACCTCAGTTTCTTACGAATGCTGTAAAATGAGAGGAGAGTCCTGCAATGGTTTTGGCATATTGTAGCATACTAAAATTTTAAGTAGCTTGACACAATAATTAGAAAATTTTCCATATTGTGAAGCTGAAATCTCTCGAAGTGTCAAGAGAAAGAAAATTTCTGGGGTGTTTATTTAGTGGCCTTTCTGGGCACCTCTAAGTCACTTGGTCTCACTTAGCTGTGGGGAAAAAGTAGCTTTTTTGGTGTGGCTTTAATGGTTATTTCCAAATTAATCTAGTCAAACTTGTGGGAATGAACAAAATTCAATTTTTTGGACTAAGGATTGTTTTACCAATGCAAATGTAGAAAATAATAAATATTAGTGGGAAAAGTATATTTTCATTATTCTAATTTTCTGTATGGGTAACATAACACAATTTAATGGTAAGCAAGACATAGCACTTGTCTATGTTTGCTTTGTACATGCTGCTGATACCCTAATTGTATATGACTGCATCATGAAATTACTATTTGCATCATCATTTTCATCAGAGGGAAGCCGAAGAAAGGTGGAAGGATTTCACTAAGAGAGGGAAAGAGACTTCGACCATCCAACGAGCAAGAAATTGAAGATGAAGATGATGCTGATCTAAGCTTGAGATGAGGTTCGCAAATCACTTTGATTAGCGTAAGTTTGCATGGTTTAAGTTCCACCTGTATTGTCTTAATCTGGATGTTTTTTCAGCCTTTAGAGACGAGTGTATAATAAATTTTACTTAGATGAAGTTGTAATATGCATAGCGGACTAAGTAGACTTGCATAATGACACATCATGTAGTAATAAAATTTTTTTTTTCTTAAATCATTTAGTAATGAAGGTTGGAAATATCAATACATAGCTTTTATTGTTTAATTAGTGTTAGCTGTGGTAGTGTGCCTACTTAAACTTAGGCCTCGTTTGGGGCAACTTTACGTTTTATAAAAGCCCCTTTAAATGTAACTTTAGAAGAAACAAGGGTATAAAGTCTCTCTTTTTCTAAAGTCAATTTCTTTTTGTAATACTAATCCATTTTCAGATGAGGTTAGGGATAGTAATGATAGTAGTTTTAACCCAGACGATTTAAGAACAACATTGCAATAGGTTTGGGAACCTCAGTCCTCACCTAGAGAGAGTGGTAGAGAGAGTAGGAATTATATATCCAACTACAAACCCAAATCGTGTGTAACAACCCTTTCAGGTGAGTACTAGAAGCAGCCAACTTCTATCCATACAGTATGTTGCTCTTGATTTTATCTCAAACTTTGCAATTCAAAGCATTTTCCAAAAAGATCTGGTTTAAAATTATTAATACAAAATAGAAAGTTTGTGGCAACTCTTACCCATATGATTCAAACCTTGTTCAAGGCCCAATCATGCAAAAAAAATATTGCATACAGAGTCCGGTAACACAACTTAATGTATATTTCACTGAACCCTCCTTTAAAAAAATTATAAATTTAAGAGTCGACAAAGCAAGCATTTTTTAAATTTTGTATATTGCTTAATTTTATTGGAGTCGGAGTCCCCACCGCCTATGTAAAATTTTCTGCAATCACGAAGGTTTGATGAAAAAAGTCATTTGTAATTCCGCAACCAGAGGTACGTAACATTTATTTCTTTTATTTTAGTTTTTTATTTTTTTTAAATGCATTGAATTACTGCGTACGTTTTATTGTTCTTAGCATTATCTGCTCCTCCATAACGAGTTGCATAATATTTATGACCATTCAATTCTAGTTATTTTGTGCATTCCATTAACATCTATCAGCTACTTATTTAGCTGCTAGCCTTAAATAAATCTTCACCCCTAACCCCAAACATATTACGTCGAATTTTTAAAAAAAGGGTGATGAAATGTAAATAAGTTTCAATTTGTAGTTGTAGAATACTAATAATAAAATAAAATAAAATGTTAAAAAAAAATACTAAAGAAAAGCTGAACCCTTCATCATTCATCGAAAATAGTTTATTAAAAATTTTATTTTTTTTGAAATTCGAATTATGCTCAATAAAAAATAAACAAAGTAAATAAAAAAAATATTCACATGTCTGTCAGTCGTGCGGAGCCATTGGTCTCTTCAGATGGAAAAATTATTCAGTCCGGAGGCCGCACACAGGGTTACGTGCGGTAGCAAATAAAAAAGGGACATGTGGAATTGTGGGCCAATCATAAAAAAAAAGCAAAAAAAAATATTTATAGCACTACCCGGTCCGAGCCTCGCCCAAGCATCCAAGAAGAGTCTATTTGTCACTTTCTGATCCAGCCAAATCGAGCATTTTGTCATTTTGGATCCCGCTAAATTGGAAAAAAAAAAGTTTTGACTCTTCAGGTTTAGGGTTCAGGAATTATTTTCTTTTTCTATTTGCGTTTGTATTGGATTTGTCTTTCAGTCAAGAAATATTGATGGAATCGCAAAATGATTGCGAGAATGATGTCAAAATGAGCTGAGCTTATTAGCTGCGGCCGGAAGCATTCCACATGTGAACTTATTCATCTGTATTTACTGGTGCTATTAATGACGTCCTAATGATAGTATTGCGGAGCTATTCTGGTATGATTACTGTATTATTTGATTGCAACATTACTGTTATGTTAGAGGGTGGACGTTATATTATTTAAGTATTATCATGGTGTTATAGTTTTGGTAATGGTTGTATTATGGTAATGTTTTGATAATATTTTGGTTATATTCAATGCAGACTATAATAAACTGACAAAATATTTTAATCAAACATAGCTTATTCCAGTTCTATTTAGACAATATTATGGTAAATTAAAATTGGGTGTTATTTAACGATAGTTGGGTGTTATTTAGGTTTTGTCGTTGGGTTATACTAGTGTTATTGGATCTAATTAATGATTTTACTGGTGTTATGTTGTCATTGAAATTAGTGTTATTTTGGTGTTATTATGGTGATATTATGATATTATTTATGTATTATTGGTTTTGAATTATACATATGTGTTATTATAATATTATTTTTGTATTTTTATGTATTATGTATTATAATACTATTTATGTATCGTTTTATATTAGTCTTATTGAATTTATTAATTGGTTTTGTTTAAGTGGTTCTTTTTGTCATTCCAATGGTGGCATGTTAAAATTTGCAGTTCCCCGAGACTGTAACTGCTTGCATTGATCCAATTGCGGAAAGCTTGCTTCGCGCAGTGGTTCATAACGAGAAGGAAGCCTATGAACAATATTGTGCATATGTACACCAAATTGAATTCATTGTGCGAAAGGATTACGTTAGTTCTTGGCCGAATTAAAAAATGATTAAGATAAAGAATTTTATTTGTAGTAATGCTTGTTTCAAGAAAGAATTGAATAATAATGTGACGGTGAAGTACAGAAGAGGATACAAGAACTGGTTATTCGGCCATGATCCGATATGTCGTCGATGTCGAAGGTAATTGGTCAGTTAAAAAATTTATAGAAAGTCATAAACATCCTTTGGTGGCGGACGGTGACAAACATTTATTGCGTTCCAGCAGAAAGATGAGTGATATCAATACAAAAGTGCTTAGATCGATGACACAATCATGGATTAGAACAAGCGATGCATTTATTTTTCTGGCTACAAAATTCAGGAGTGTGGAAAATCTTGATTGCACGAAGATGATGCTTATAATTTCATACAAAGAGAGAGAAAAGTTAAAATTGAACACAGACACTAATTCTCTACTACGATTGTTCACTGAGAGTCAAGCTGAGGATACAATGTTTGCATGCGACGTCCAAATTGACGAGTCTGGTCGTTTGCTGAATTTCTTTTGGAGTGATGATATATCCAGGTTTGATTACGATTACTTTGGGGATGTCATAATATTTGATATAGGTTATAGACTAAATAAATATATAATTTATGTTGTGATCCTATTGTCGATGTGAACCACCACTGGCAGAATGTTCTATTTGGAGTTGGTTTTTTTGTCAGATGAATCAATTGACTCATTTGTGGCTATTCAAATCATTTATCCTGATAATGGATAACAAACACTCTAACAATATTCACTGACAATGATCAAACAATGGTCAGAGCCATTGAAGAGTATCTTCTACACACCAGACATAGATTATGTCAATAACATATTTACAAGAAATTGTTTTTCAAAAGTCCATTGTGGTGGGAGCACCGAGAGAGCCAATGAGCTTTTTTATAAATGCATAGGTAGATGCAAGAAATTATCCTCAAAAGTCCACTTTGGCACTTCTCAATTTGGCATGCCGATCAAAATGACAACTTTATCATACATTATTCTCGGACCTTTCACACCCATTATGAATATCATTTTTTCATGTTACCAACATTGCAATATTTGCAGCGTCAAGACATTATCTTAGGGTTAAGGTGGGAGCCCAAAAAATTGATTAATATTCATCATTTTCTCATTATGTCTTCAGATATGACAGACCTGACCTTATTGAGCACATCTCTCACTACAAACGACCAACATCTACAACTTCTGGGCATTGGGTTCACAAACCTACATAAAACAAAATAATGCAAAAAATATTATGATTCATATAGTCATTTTTAAGTTATTATTTTAGTGTTATTTACTTTTTGTTAAGGTGTTTAGTGAAAGCAGGTTAGGTAAACATGTTTTATTTTGCAATTATTTTGATAATATTTAGGCGTTACTATGATATCGCTCAAGTATATTTTATAAAATTATTTAGGTGATATTATGGTATTATTTACGTGGTGTTATTTTGTGTTAGTTGGTTTTATTAAAGAAAATCACGTATTATAAATGGAATCATTATAGAATTATTTAAGTATTATTTTAGTTGTATTATGTGGTGTTAGTTGGGTATTATTATTATTATTCAAGTATTACTCATGTATTAATATAATATTATTTAGGTAATATTTTGGTAGGGTTATGTGGTATTAGTTTGGTATTATGATTAAAATTTAGGTTTTATTTCAGAGTTATTCTGGCATTATTATGATAATATTGGTTGAACTTGTGATATTTAATTCAAACAACTCTCAAATACTACCCAAATACTATTACAATACTACTCAAACATTGCCCAAAAAAAGTAAGTCAGCTAAATACCTGAGTGATTTGTTACTCAAATACTAAAATATTACTCAAATACTGTATGGATGAATTTCTACACTATTAACATAGTCTTGTCAATGAAAGAAAAACCACTAAAATAAAAATTACAATTCAAGTATTACTCATGTATTAATATGATATTATTTACGTAATATTTCGATAGTGTTATGTAGTATTAGTTTAATATTATGAGTAAAATTTAGGTTTTATTCCAGAGTTATTCTGGTATTATTATGATAATATTGGTTGAACTTGTGATGTTTAGTTCGGACAACTCTCAAACATTACCCAAATAGTACTCAAATGTTACCCAAAAATAGTAAGTCAGCAAAATACCTGAGTGATTTATTACTCAAATACTACTAAAATATTACTCAAATATTATGTGAATGAATTTCTACATTGTTAACATAGTTTTGTCAATGAAAGTAGAACTGTTAAAATAAAAATTACCTGGATGAACCCTCTTGAATTTCCTTCTTCTTACGCTCTTTCGCTTCATTCTTTTAACATTTATCAACCTTCATTTTTGAATCCCCTTCATTTTCCATTATCAACGGCTTTTCGGTCTCCATTCTCACAGTACTCTCTTTGGTTTCCATATGCATGAGCTCAGACTCTATCTTGGTAAGGAGAAATCACGACTGTACTTCTACCGGTGAGCAACAACAAAAAACCCTAAGCTTTTCTAAATCCAAAACCCTAAACGATTGTCGAATGAAGGTACTCTTTGCTCAGGCGACGTTTAGCTTTCTGAAACGATGAGCTAATGTTTTAGTGAGGCGCGCAGTTTAATTTTTAAGTGATTGGGTTAGAATCGGGTCAGGTTGCACAGTAAGAAAATAAAATCCTAATTTTTTTAACGTTGAGGCTTGCATCTCCACGTGTCACGTTTTAATTGGACACCACACGCGAACTTGCGTGTTTTGTCCGCACAAAATAAGTGCTCTCTGTCAAATATACAACCGATAACTTCTTTAAAAAAAGCCAACCTCGTTTTTTCAATTATTTCGTTACCGCATTCTTGCCTTTTTTTTAGTAGGAAAATTTACATACATACCACTTTGTTGATATGCATTTACACTTGAACACCAAGACTTCATTTTTTTTTTCTTTTTTTTTTTTAAATATGCCATCTTACTGAGATGAGAATGCTTAGGAGGATGGGTGGCTTGACATTTAAAGAGAAAATGTGAAACAAATGTATCCATAAAAAAGTTTGTGTAGCTCAATGGCAGGCAACATTACAGAGTCATTTTAGATGATTTGGTCACATTAACCCTAAACCCTATAATCCCGTTAAGGGAATGGATGTTTTGGAAATAGAGACCTAAAAAAAGATTTGGGCATATAAAAAGTGATTTTAATTTATTAAAATTAAATGAAAATATGACACAACAGAGAAAAAGGATTCATGTAGGTGACCCCACTTAGTGGTATAAAAGCTGTGTCATTGTATGAAAGGTGTCGGTGGTATAAATGAAAACACTAGTAAAGGCCCAGTTTAATATTCCCCCTCTAGCATCAATGGCCCTTAAAGACAAATGAATGGCGTGTTGTTGCATGTGACAGTAGCCGAGGTACAAGTAAAAATTGAGCCATAGGTAAGTTCACTTTTTGAATACCAAAGCCACCAAAAAAAAATTTAAAAAAAAAAAATAAAATAAATAAATAAATAAATAAA
>JXCR01143384.1:19577-49286 GCA_002079205.1 Phalaenopsis hybrid cultivar
TATATATATATAACAGCTTTTGATAATCTTTGGTTTTACTTTAATAATCCCTTTTAATTAGACGTATAAGCGAAATTCCTTCAGTACAGAATTTTGGGAATTCCAAACGTCGGGAAGCTGAAGCGCGATCCGGGAAGTGCAGGTGTAGGAGCCGATTTTGTTTTTAATTATATTTTTTTTAATTGAGTATTTAATAGCCCAGTCCCTTTTTGAGGCTATAAATATGTCTGAAGTAGAAGGTTGAGAGAGATGTGGAGTAGAGCCTCGACGACCCATTGCGATGTAGCGTCAAGATGAGGCGTCACGGTGGAGCATTGCGGTGAAGCATCGCGGCGGGGCATAGCAGCGAGGCATTTTGGTGATACAACGTGACGGGGCGTTGCGGTGGTGCGTTGAGGCGAGGCATCGCGGCGACGCAGTGCATCGAAGCATTGCGGCGACATGACACGTTGCGACAGTGCATCGTGGCGGAGCATCGCGGCTGGGCGTTGCGGCGACGTGCGCATGGCGGTGGTGCGTCTCGATGATGCGTTGAGTTCAAGACAATCATCTGAGATCATGATTTCCCAAAAAGTAGAAAGTCGTCATGTGTAGCGTTGAAGAGTTGCAGTGCAAAGTTGCGGGACAGAGTTACAGTGCTGAGTTGCAATGTCAAGTTGCAGTGTCGAGTTACTGTGCAGAGTCGTAGTGCAGAGTTGTGGTACTGACTTATGGCTCAGAGTTGTGGTGCAGAGATGCAGTGTCGAGTTATGTTGTAGAGTTGTGGTGTCGAGTTACGGTGCAGAATTGCGGTGTCGAGTTACGGTGCAGAGGAAAGTCGTCCTCAGCGTGCGTAGCAAACAAGCATGAGATCTTATTTCTTGTTGGTGTTGTGCATTCCGCAGGAGATTCCAGTGTCGGTCTTGCACATTTCCTCAAGAAATGTTGTAGTTTTCCTGTCGCTCTTTGAGGGGAAGATTTTCATGCTTACATGGTGGTGATATCTGGAGACCCCCTTATGATTATCAGAAGGACTGAGGTTTTAGGGAGGCGATGCCAACTTTACTTGAAGATGAGCAAATTTGTTATAACTTTTGTACAAGTATATGTTGGTCTTGTAGCATTTTTTATCATCTGATATGGCATTTGTAGATGATAATGTATTTTTTTGTTTCTTTCACGGTTGTTGTGGCTTCTTAATTGTGCAAAATTCTGCAATTAAAGTTAGCACATAATTTTTTTGTAAAGTGAAGAATCGAGAGCCTTTTGTGGTTCATGCTTTCCTGGGTTGTGCCCTCTTAGATCAACAATGTCTTATAGGAGTACCTTTTAAGGCTTATAGCCTTCCAAAGGTTTTCAGTGAAAACCCTTTTGGGTTTGTCTTCCAACGACATGATAGCTTCTTATCGGGTCTTGCCTTCTGGGCTTGACTTCCAGGAACATGGTTAAAAGGAGAATCTATTGAGGATGTAAGACCAGTTTTGAGTTGTATAACAAGAGATGCTTGATGATATTAACCCGCATTGAACAGAGTCGTATGAAATTCACTGAGGATGGTTGACCTATCCTATGTTGTTGGTCAAAGCCTTTACTTGACGACCGTAACCTATTATGGAAGAGATTGAAGGAAATTCACCAATGATTTTTGACATATCTAAGGTTGTATATCGAATCTTTTGCTTGACAACTATAGTCTGTAATGGAAGAGGTCGAATCAAGTTCTCCTGGGATTGATTAAGCCTAGAATGAGGTGTCATAGTCGCTTTTCGTTTCTCTAGAGTAGGGTGTAGATTGCAATGGACCGTATATTTTCGTGGAAATATAGTTGCAGTCATACTCAAGAAAAATGTTTGACAACTTATTAGTTTTTTCTTTTGAATCTTTTTGCCCCCCAACGTAGGCGTTTTCCATGTGAACTTGTAAAACAACCCATGTATCGGGCCTTAACGAGATCAGCTTCTTGATCTATTTGAAGAAGAACTCCAGTACGATAAGGGGGCTTGCCCCCCCCCCCACCTCCCATCTTGGACGAAGCTGTGAAATAGTTTGTGTATGAATAGGATGCGAGAAAACAACCCCACTTCAATCGTGTCTGGTATGTTGATGTGAATGACTTTTCAAGATTGTAGTGAATGTTTCCCCCTACATTAAAGATGCTTTGGAGATGATCTTCAAGATGCAAAGAAGATTACTTTGCCAATTGGATGATCTACATCATCGGGAAATGAAGTAGGGATTCAACGTCTCAGAGCTGAAGACAGCGTTGAATAATGCTTCGTTTCCCACAGACGGCGTCAAACTGATGCGTGTCAGAAAATTTGCGGCGGTGGAGTAATCGATTACCGTCTTAGCGTTGCACGAGAATTCAACACACACAGATAACAGAAGAAACATAAGTAAGAGGAGGCACCTCGACTTTTTACGTGGAAAACCCATGAAAGGGAGAAAACTCACAGGGCCTAGCCCAGTTGAACTAATTCACTATGAATAATGAGCACGCAGGTCTATTCTTCTCCTAAATTAGGGAAGATGGTATTACAAAGTTGTATGACTATAATCTGGCTACAGTTCTTGGTGACAGCAGGTTGTAAGGGTCATTGTTGATTGTTGTGTTGGTAGTAGTCCATCATGAGTGTTGTAGATGATTGCTCCAGAAGTGTTGATTGGCCAAAGAAACCGTAGTAAGCATATATGAGATTTATGGACCACATAGGCCGTATTGGAGAGTCTGAATGACGTTCGTAGGCCTCTGGGGCTGGAGTGGGGAGCTGCTCAAGCTGTGAACCACGTAGGTTGTTGTTGACACATGGACCGTAGTGATGAGCTCATGTCCCACGACGATGACTGACAGTGTCTGATTGTTGCTGATCAACGATGATTGGTGATGATCAAAAGTGACGATCGACAATGAATGATGGTGATCTATGAGTCCGACGACGGCCCGGTGGTGGTCAATGGAGATCGACACGGGTCGACGACAATCGGGATGGTGCTGGACTTCAGCTCCTTCTTAGAGCTTCCAGTTCTCTCTGAAGCTTCCATTCCCCTCTCATGTGAGGGGTGGGGCTCTATCCATAGTGTTTTGGGTGTCATTAATGCTTGAATATGAATCACTTTCATCGGACGGTCCGAAGAGCTTCCTCCAATCAAACAACATTTAATTTACATTTAAGTACCTTAACGATGTCAGAGTTGTACATCTTGGGCTCATTGGCTTCGTCTTATCGAGGCGCTCGATTCGACTATAAACTTGCTAGATTCAACAACCGTTTGAACTTCCAAATGTGTTTGAAATTATTCCAAGAATGGTTTAATGACTTGATATGGGCTTGATTTGACTCAGATTTGAATGACTTTGATACCATTAGGTCTGTCTCATCGAGCCGGTCGATCTGACTATAAGTTTGCTGAAATTGGAGCTCTAAATAAGTTTTCGTTAATGTTTGAACATCCATTGCTAGAAATATCATCTCAAGCTCCATGTCATGTCTCGAGATTCGTGCTGGATAACGAAGATTTGTAGGTGATGTATCAATATGTATGTATATGTATATGTATATGTATATGTATATGTATATGTATACATATATATGTATGTATGTATATATGTATGCATTAGTATTTTAAGTTATTTAGAATTAAGATTTTATCATTTTCATTTTTATTTTTTATCTAATCATTTCCTTAATTAAAAGTCCAAATAATTCTTATTTCAAAACAAAAAAAAATCTTAATATCCTTTAATTAATTAAAGTAGATAAATCAAACAACTCAATTTATTACAGTTTTTCTATTAAAACTATTTATTACAAGAACTCTTGGTTCGATAAACGAGATTAAAAGAAATATAAGATTCATTATGTTTCTGGATAACAATCAATAGTTTGAAAATCACTCATATTTTCGGTTCTTATTTCCTGCAAAATATTTTATCTATTCTATTCAATTATTTTATATGTTGACCACCATTTAGTTCTATTTTTACTCTTAGTTGGGCAACTTGTATAGTATACATAATGATCTAGTGTTGCTAATATGAATGATTTATAACTCATATGTTAAATAAAATTGAATTAGACCATGATGATCAACATTTAATCCTCATCTAGAACTATCATGCCAATCATATTTAAATAGTATACATATCCAAAATATTTAAAAAACACCTCCTCCTCTTCCTCCTCCTTTGCTAATGTCATTGGTCGCTTGCCCTGGCGATCTGCTAAACTCTCTGTCATGTGTGTTGTGGAATTTTCAACCCTATGTTGGTCTTGCATCACTTGCTCACACAACTAACAGAGCTCTTCATTCATGACAGCCACCTGTCTGGCAAGAGTATCTTGGTTTAGCTATGAAGAACATGGAAGATCTCATCCTCGAAGGCTATGCCCTTCACACAGAGGCCATAGACCCTCCCCTACTTCTTTCCTGTCTCTTGCGTCGATAACTTGAACTAGGACCGTGTAGTGGTAGAATGACTACCACTATTATTGCAAAAGTCTGGGCGTCAATGGGTTCAAACATGCAGCTCTGCAACGGAGAGCTCATGGCTCAACTTCTTGGCCTGTGTAGGGTAGGAGATTGGTTAGCACCACATAATTACATCAAAAATTGAATTTTTAAATAATCTTAAGAATTTTACCAACCTCATGTAGTGCTCCATATGGGGGACTGATCCTATAATATAGAGCTCAGCTCCCTAGTCCCCTCTATTGTCTGGTCCACCCGAATCGTCTGTCTCGTCATCCAATATTTGACAGAGGCCCATACTGCAGTCAATCAACTCCAAAGCACCACACCGATCCAGCGGAGCCACTCGCCCATCCAACAGGTTGTGGTGACATTAAAAAATTTTAGCAAATTTGCATTGGCCAAATTAGACACAAATCAAACGTAAATTCGACAATATTTGAGGATTATCATTGGATTTATGTCAGATTTACATTTTGATTTTCTTCACAGGTAATTTGAGGGTCGGTAATGTTAATTCTATCAATTTTGCGTTGAAATATTCCGACACAAATAATAAGCATCATTTTTTTTTGTGTCGTCGCAACGTCGGTCAACACGTGCATCAAATTCTGCATCTAAAAATATCATAAGATAAAAAATATCGACTAATTACCCTCGAATTTGTGTTGGATTATATTGATGAACGATGCATCGAATTTTCTGACCCAAAATGACACAACTCCGACAAAAAACTTAAAAATAGAAAAAAAAAATCAATATCTCAATTATGATTTTATAACATGCACACAACATATAATTCACATTAGAACAACATTAGATCCAGTCATATCACATATCAAATCTCTGAAAAATCTCATCAATAAAAAAGAAGATACTTTCACAATTCTAATTTATCAAAAATTTACAGCTACACCCTCAATTTAAGTTCAAACATTTCAGAAATTAAAAATACATTAAAACTCCTTCTAATCCTCCTACAGTAATCACTATTCGCTTGCCCCGGTGATCTTTTATAAGCTCCATCAAGNACTACACCCTCAATTTAAGTTCAAACATTTAAGAAATTAAAATTACATAAAAACTCCTTCTAATCCTCCTACAGTAATCACCATTCGCTTGCCCCAGTGATCTTTTATAAGCTCCATCAAGTGTGTTATACTACACTGAATTCTCTATTGGCATTCATGCATATGGTGAATCGCCTCATTCATAACAGCGATCTGCTTGGCAAGCTCTACAGTATTCGGGTGTGACAAGTTCGTTCCACCCATAGAAGCACTAAAGATCTCAACCTTCTTCTTCCCTGTTGTCTTCGAACATAGCTCGAACTTTGACTGTGTAGTGGTAGATCGACTATCAGTACTGTTGGCAGTGCTCGGGGTCTAAGGGGCCAACTGCCTCTCCCAGAGTTGCTCCCACTCTTACCAAATAAAACCCAATTATTAATTATCATTTTAAACATTAAGAGTAAAAAAAATTGTAGAAAATTCAATTTTAGTTACATTCACTCATAAGATGGATAGTTGAATATGCATGGAAGAAAGTTCACGTGTGGCAAAAACAGCATGAGGGAAAGTAGCAACAGATGTGGAAGAAGACATGCTCTTCTTCCTACTCTTGTAAGTATTCGCTATAGTCTGAAGAACTTGCGGTCGCTGAAATGCTGATCACCAACATCACATGTGGTCATCTGTAGCAGGACTACTTTAGGAGCAGTATACGCAAGTAAAAGAAGGAATGTGCAAAATCTAAACAGGAAACATATCGTAAATATGTCTAAAACAAAAAATAAAAAATAGGACAAGTATGGCATAGACAGCAAAAACAAATAAAAAGTTCACTTTTTACATTTAGTGTCACTAGTCCATGAGTGTATTACAAAAAGCTTAATATTTTTGTGTAGTGTCAAATGAATATATTACAAGGGTCACTTGGGGATTCATATTTGTTATTACTTAGAATTTCATAGCGATTATGGTTGGTTTGTTGCAAGAAGCATTAGAATATGCAATTTTAAGGATATTATTTTGAACAATTTTTTTGCCATGGTGATGAAAATAGATTCCTTTTATATCACAATCAATTCAAACAAGTCATAATGCATATATTGCTTCACTTCAACCAACTGACTTGAATTCCACTAATCAGTAAATACATACCTAACCCATAAACGTCAATTTATACATAAACATACCACATTACTTATACATTTAATTCATACATGTCACTTAATTTATATGTATATACAAACCTAACACCTAAACTTAAATATTTACATGCATACCATTGAACTCGTATTTATAAGCATACATAGCTAACACCAAAACTTCAATTTATACTTGCATACCACATTACATATGCATATAACTCAAATATCATGTATGTACAAACCTAACACCTAAACTGCAATATTTACNCAAGCGTGTTATACTCCACTCAATTCTCTGTTGGCATTCATGCGTATGGTGAATCTCCTCATTCATAACAGTGACCTGCTTGGCAAGCTCTACAGTATTCGGGTGTGACAAGCTCGTTCCACTCATAGAAGCACTAAAGATCTCAACCTTCTTCTTCCCTGTTGTCTGCGAACATAGTTTGAACTTTGACTGCGTAGTGGTAGACCGACTACCACTACTGTTGGCAGTGCTCGGGGTCTAAGGGGCCAACTGCCTCTCCCAGAGTTGCTCCCACTCTTACCAAATAAAAACCAATTATTAATTATCATTTTAAACATTAAGTGTAAAAAAATTGTAGAAAATTTAATTTTTAGTTACATTCACTCATAAGATGGGTAGTTGAATATGTATGGAAGAAAGTTCACGTGTGGCAAAAACAGCAGGAGGGAAAGTAGCAACAGATGTGGGAGAAGACATGCTCTTCTTCCTACTCTTGTAAGTATTCACTATAGTCTGAAGAATTTGCGGTCGCTGAAATTGCTAATCACCAACACCACATGTGGTCATCTGTACCAGGACTAATTTAGAAGCAGTATACGCAAGTAAAAGAAGGAATGTGCAAAATCTAAATAGGAAACATATCATAAATATGTCTAAAACAAAAAATAAAAAATAGGATAAGTATGACATAGACAGCAAAAACAAATAAAAAGTTCACTTTTTACATTTGCTAGTGTCACTAGTCCATGAGTATATTACAAAAAGCTTAATACTTTTGTGTAGTGTCAAATGAATATATTACAAGGGTCACTTGGGGATTCATATTTGTTATTGCTTAGAATTTCATAGTGATTATGGTTGGTTTGTTGCAAGAAGCATTAGAATATGTAATTTTAAGGATATTATTTTGAACAATTTTTTTTGTTTTACCATGGTGATGAAAATAGATTCCTTTTATATCACAATCAATTCAAACAAATCATAATGCATATATTGCTTCACTTCAACCAACCAACTTGAATTCCACTAATCAGTAAATACATACCTAACCCATAAACATCAATTTATACATAAACATACCACATTACTTATACATTTAATTTATACATGTCACTCAATTTATATGTTTATATAAACCTAATACCTAAACTTCAATATTTACATGCATACCATTGAACTCATATTTATAAGCATGCATGGCTAACACCAAAACTTCAATTTATACTTATTTACCACATTACATATGCATATAACTCAAATATCATGTATGTACAAACCTAACACCTAAACTGCAATATTTACATACGTACTATTGAACTCTTATGTATATACATGTCTAACACCAAAACTTTAATCTAAACATAAATATCACATAACCTATGCCAAAACTAATATACATATCACTAAATTCTTATGTATGTATAAACCTAACACCTAAACTTTAATTTGTACATGCACGGCACATTACCTAGGCCAAAAGGCCCATTTCACTTTTCAAAAATTAAAATAAAAAAGATTGGTAGAAATAGAATTACATTCAACAATGTTATCTGATTGGAGTGGACTGAAAGGACGAGAAATACGGGAGTCTGTGAGATGTTCCGTCGACACCTTCCCAGCCAACTCTAATGGCGACTGTATCGCGATGACTCATTCGGGAAGATGATAGTTTTGAGTGAAACCATGAGGGAGAGCAAAGGTTTCGAGCATAATGGAGGACGGGAGAGTGTGAAGAGAAGAAATGAAATTTAGGCTCGCGGGTTGAGTAAAATGGGTCATCTACATTGGATTTCTGTCGAATTTGCGTCAGACTAGCTCGACACAAACAAACAAATTATTGTAGATAGAGAATAGAATTGAAAGAAAAAATTGCTTGAATTTTAAATTATATAATGTGACTTAAAGAATAATAATAATATTTTTTTCGTCTAAACAGTAAGATTCTTAAAGTATTTTGTTTGGGATCCCAAATCCCAATTATCAAATTCACATCAAAGTGGTTAACTCAACCGCCATGGAAGGAATTGAACGCTTCATCAAACTTGGTTGTTAGGTAATGCCGCATGCACAAAGGAAAATAAATATTTTAGTTTTACTCTCTTTATGGTTTATTATATTTTAACATCACTATTATTTCATAAGATATAAACTTATAGTTAATCTTCTCTCGTTCGATGCCACATTTTCTTGTAACAAACACCCAACTCTACTTCAAATTAGGTGAAGTGTGTATTCATTGAATGGCTAGTGTTATGAACGAAAAAAATATTATGTATCATTGTCTGCACGTTCGGATGACTAATCATGAGGAGGTCACGCACACTGAATGTGAATTTGAGGTGCCGTGATCTCCGTGAGGCGGTGCAAAACATGAACATCGCCCGTAATATTCTTCATATAAACGCAGGCCAATCACCATAAATTCTCGAGTTCCCACAAGATAGTTGGAGATGCGAATTTGACTATGTAATGATTTTTAATATGCCGAGACAATTCCGAAACCAATTTGTTAAAAAGTTTTTGGAGAACATTTTTAGATGTGCGTACGTATTCAATTTGTTGCTGATCCACAAAATTAAATAATGATATAACATAATATTTAATATAAAAAATTTTAATAGTGTTAAATCTAATTTTGTCTGGTAGATACTGCACCAAGGAAAGAGCACTCAGGATTGAGATAAAGAAAAGAGAGGGTGCATAATGGAGAGTCTGAAAATGAGGTTAGGTTTGTACTGTTCTGCTTTATTGTAGTATGGTAGTGATGCTCTTGCGTAGATCTGACCCACATTTATGTATGATGATGTGTACTTATTAAATGATAGAAACAATATTATAGTAAATATATAATGAAGTTTTATATTGAGACATAACTTACGGTGTATGCAGAGCTATAATATCGTGCGTGGCATAAATAATCCTATATGTGACGCAATTGGTGTTTGATTGATGGGATAATTCAATGAGTCAGTAGAGTGTCAAAGTTGTTAATGTCGAATGAGTTGTTGATAGAGCCCAAACTAATCATTGGGCAAGTTCATGGTCCTATGATCTGCTGACTTTTTTGAAAAGTAGCATCAGATTGGCTTACAAGATTGATCGAAAGCCAGCTTTCCACAGCCATGAGTGGCTTGAGCAGGCTATAGGATGCACATCTTGCCTTCTGAGAGTTCAAGTAGATTATTGAGATCATTTGTTTCTACCTTCGGGTAGTTGGAGGCTCTAAAATAGTATGGTCACCAGAAAGTAGTGGCTTGATTTGGGGTCTCTTTTGGCAGAGCCAAGGAGGAAACCACAGCCTTGGGTCAGCCTATACTTATTTTGGTTAAGGCATAGTAAGCTAAGGTGCTTGGGTTAACTCATTTCGCGAGTCTGTAAGCACCTGAACTAGCCTGACTAGTTAGGATTGGTTCAAGGCAACTCACAGTGTCCCTAATTAGGTTCAATTTGGGTGACAACATATTTAGTTGAAGTATCATACGGAAAAGGGAAGGTCTCAGAAGATCCCTAGGGTAAATTGATTGGCCTTTGGTTAACCAATTTGATATTGGAGGGAAGGATCACGAAAGAAAAAAAAAATATTTAACTTTAATGTGAATCAATCTATTTGGCAAATAAAATCATAATATCTGAAAAAAATGCTTAGAATAGCTAAATACAATATATAAAATGATGACTAAATTGTTACTAGATAAATCAATCTCATTGTATATCAGATGATGTTTTTCTCCCTCCTAACTTGCAAATTACTTCGTATGTTTTGTAGGTTTTTCATATGATGGATAGTTCCTTAGCTCTCTCAATTTAAGTAGTACATTTAAAATAAAATCATAAATAAAAGTGCATCGAGATTGTGAATGGGATCAACTATTTCAATTAATTCCAATTAGCAAATTTTGATCTATAGGTTTTCAATTAAGACGCCAAATCCCCATCAACATACTTATGGGCCCCAATTTATTATAATTATTTCATATTTAGCATTCATATGAGGTATAGATCTGTTCAAACACGCACCTTACGTACAATTATCTTTAGAAGTTATTTAGACCTTCTTAGGATCAAACTCAACTAAAATTTAGCAAATTCTATAAATTCATATTTAATAAAACTAGAGAGGATTGAAGTAAAAAAAAAATTTGTTTGACATTACTAAAACCTAATAAATTCTCCTACTATTAGTCTAGACATACTTTTTGTGAGAGTGAGGAGTCTTTAAAGCCATTAAATTCTATGAAAAGTAATTTATCAATCTTATATCTACTTAATAATAAGAATGAGACAAAATATATCAAAATAGTAAGATATAAAATTATAAATTCATTTGTTAAGATCTAAGCTAAATCTTATCCAAATCCTACCTAAAGTAAAGTTCAATTAAGTCCTTAATTAGCCAAATTATATTTCAAAAAAAAAAAAAATTTATGTGTCATCCAAACATAAATCTTAATAAAATTAAAAAGTAGATGGTGACAATTCACCCAAATAATATATAAAACTATTATCATAAGAATGAAATGGGAATGGGTCCTTAGATTTCATCATATTTTCTCAATAGGAATACAATATTATGATATCATTGAGTCATGACAAGTCTCTGGATTACTCTACTAATTAAATCACATAAAATTGTTCAGAAAGTGATGAAAGACAGAGACGGCAAATAAAGGTGAAGCGTACCTGCCCCTCCTGGTGTGCATAGGTGCCACGTGGGTGAATGTGATGGGGTTTATGGTGGGCACTAATTATGATTAATTAACATATTAGCTGGGGGGAGCTGTCCTTGGCTGAAACCAGTAATGATGCCGTCGCTTTCAGGATTATGCCTCACATTGGGCTGCTGGTTGAGATAAGATTTGGAGAGGAAGGATTTAGTCCGGATGGGGGAAGTGTAAGGCATCAGTTGATTGCGTGCCAAATTGAGGGACGATTTAATTGGGTTATGAGACGATGATGCTCGCGCTTTCATTGATGCTATATTAAGTTGTGTGTGTGTTTAAACGATTCCTTTTTTTTTTTCATTAAATGATTTTGATTTATTGAGAAATAATGCATGTTACAAAAAATATAATTGTATGTCGGAAATTTGAATCTCGGAGAATTTTAAGGGACTAAAAAATAAAAGTATGTTTAAAAAAGGCCCACTGAAGGAAGATCAGGAGTCACGTCAATAGAAAATTAAATGAGTTGATTGACCAACTACAGCTCTCTTGGAGCAAGATTGGGAGCTGACCGAACTAAGGTTAAGAGAGTTTGAGGTCATAGCATAATGAACTGAGAGAAGACACCGACTTAATTCTTATCCCAATATGGTCAATCACTTAACAAGAGCCTTCGAGACCCTTAGGCTTTGAGGTTACTTCGTGAACACTCCGGGTGAATCTTTTGTCAAGGGGGTAGATTGTCTGTCGGATTACGATACTTTACTATAAGGAAAATCAGCTTATTTTGGTAGGCAAATTGTCGGGGAAATTTTTTAATGATTTTCTAGTCATCGAAGAATACAATCCCAATGGAATTTCTTCGGTTAAAAATGTATTTCAACGAGCTAAACTCTGCCAAAAAATAATTTACAGAGGCTTGCCATCTGATTAACCAATCGCTGAATTTCTGAATGATTACCTGCAAATATGTCCATTCGTAACTTTATAGATTGCAAGAAATATAAGACGTAATAGTTGTTCGACATTTTGGCATACATTGATGGTTGGTATTCATCTTATCGACGGACCGACTGAGAAGTTTGTTGATATTTCTAAAATCGGCAAAAAAAACAATGGAAGTCTATGGAAAACCTATTTCAGAATAGAAATATAACACCTTGCCTAATAGAATTTCTACACATTCAAGCATAACACAAAACACAATATAACTATACTCATATGATTTTAGAATAATGTGCAACCATATAAAAACACGCATAAATCACATAAAAACAACCACAATGGATTACAACATAATAAATAAAATATACGGTACATAAGTGCCTCAAGGGAAAATGTATAGATAAACTGCAGTGATGCATGATACGACCCTAGTGCTACACACTAATGCAAGTCAAGTCCCCGCCAAGGGTACCAAAAACTTGACTCAGCCCGAAATTATGCAGTAATTTAGCTTCCAAAAGATGATAAAAAAGTTGACCCAATTTATATTTAGCGACTAGTGTGCAAAATCAAAATGTTATAAAATTTATAAAATAGTTTACACACCAAGGGTACTACGCAAATAAATGTATCGTTTCAAGTAATATAGGATTTTCTTTAAAGACCCCAGTATCGATCCCACAGAAAAGCGATGTAAGAAATTTCTTAAGCTAATTCTAATATACTACTATCAAGTCTTAGTTTGGAATGTCGATTAAAGTTATTTTTCTAATAACTATTCCTAAATGAAAATCTTAAATATAAAGATAACTTATTTGTATAAATTGGTTTGGAGAGATTTGAGATGTTAAAAACTATCCTTCTCGTGCAATTACCTAGATAATGTATAGGAAGGAAATGCTTAGAATTTAATGTAGTCAGTGACAAATAGAAGCATATCTATTCTTCACCCCCTCTCAGTGCTAGCAAAGAACAATAGTTAATCTTATGTTTGATCTAGCTTGTGTAATAGTGTTGAGTAGATTCTAGCCTCTCACTTCCAGTTTACTCATTGTGCCCTCTTTATAGAACCTACTATGGACCCTTAGATCCAAATTCAAAATCAAATTGATAATAGAATCTATCATGTCACCATAGAAACATAATTCTAAGTCTATCAAGGCTTATCTCCCAATCTATTTGCACTTTTACTCAAACGATCGCAACTGCTCTTTCCAAAGTTAAGTGTTGTACTCACTAGTTGGTGAAATCATGGCCCTCCCAAGTCATTATGTTTCGTTATAGATTTTAGCATCACAAATTACTGGTTTGCAAAGTAAATTAAGAACCGGTGAAAATATCATCATATTAATGAAATAAAAGAATATCTAAGTAAATCCAAATTCCTAAACATGCATCTATTCCATTGCAAAAGAAAAGTAAAATGAAAATAATGACATAAAAAGTAAAAGAATTGATCGAATTAAGTAATAAATTATGTGCCAACAAGGAACGTATGTCTACCTACCATGTTCTGAGTGTAGGTATGCTTAGTATTCTATTAGTTTTATGCAACTATCTGTCACTTAGAAGCATCTAATAGATACAAATCATTAAATTGTATTTCCTTAAAAGTTGCATTCCCGTCTAAACTATTTTACTAGCCAACCGGTCAATATAAGTGCACTCAAATTGCAAGATCACTGCTCTCCCAAGTCTTAGTCATTTGCAACAAATTTTAACATAATTTATTGCCCCTTAAGTTATATCAATGAAGCAAAGGAGATATTACTCATCATGTGGAAATAAAAATAATTTTATCATAAAACAAATTTTCCTATGTGTACCACTACTTTATATTAAAATAAAAGAGTAAAGAAAACTGCTTACAAAGCATGGATAAAACACGACATAAAAACTTTGTTTAAATCAAATAAAATTCACTAGAAATTGTTCACAACAATTACAAGATAATGAAGAACACAATACTTAGTTTTTTCCCTTCGAAAGAAAGATAAAAAATCTTTCTAATAAAATCTACTGTCGATCCATGCGCCTCTAATACTTCTTTACTCATATCTCTCAAAATCCCTCGCCAATCTCTCTAGAAGATGGAGAAATCTACATATCCATCAACTTACGCCAAACTCTCTCTGAAATCCTTCTAAAACTCCTCCTAATTCCTTCCTAATTACTTATCTTGAGAGGTGTCAAGCCCCTCTTTTTAACGAAACATGAAACATCTCTTTTTTCAAGAGACACACCTCGTCACTTCAAAAGACATACCTCTTCACTCTAAGAGACACATCTTTTCATCTAAAACTCTTTCTAAGTATCTATGTTTATTGAATAATTCCATGGGGCGTGCAAGCTACCTCAAATCTTCCAAAACATCCCAGAATGGCTCGAAATCACCGAAAAGCCATCCAAAAATAGTTTTGTGCGCTATAGCGCCAGAGTCAGCGCTATAGCGCTTGTTTCTAGTCGTGACTAGCTCAATAGCACCAGTTTGGGCGCTACAGTGCCACTTTGTGAGTAGCACACATGTTTTTCTCTACTTTAGCTCTATTTCACCCCATTTCAGCTCCGATTCGCTCCAAGTGTTATACCCGCAAAATAAACATGAAAATAACTTTTCTTTAAAGTAATGTCATTCAAAAACATGTGATAAATTTAAAGGAGATTAAACATAGAAAGACATATCAAAATACGTCAAATCAGAGTTTTCTTCCATGCTCAATTTTGCTCCAAATTCAACCGTTTTTGCTCCATTTTCTCCAAAAATTCATTTCTTGCACCTAGAACCAAAAACATGTAAAATATCTTCCTTTAAAGTGCAATATCATAAAAAAATTGCATAAAATGAATATTAAGTGTATATTAAAAACTAGTTATTTTAAAAATTAAAGGTACTTTAGTTTGAAAGTTTTATTTTTTGGAAATATCATAAGTGATTACACTTATTTTTCATAGAATATATATCTCTTTTATAAATGACCATAAATATACATCAATTTTCTTTCATCTGGGTTTTACATAACTAATATGATCAATGCAAAAAACTTGAAGGGGGTAGTCTTATATATCTCAAGTGGAAGATTATATAAAGTAATTATCACAGACCTGTATGAGTAGCTAGGGTATGACCATCTAACTATTATGTGAAACCTTTGGCATAAAGTTTCATGGCTCTGGTATACATTCAGGATAAGTATGTTCAAAATGTTTTTATGCTTATCTATTTTTTAGATGAATCAAACAAATAATTTTGTCTGATATATCATGATGTCATTTTATATGTGAACTAGTAGTCATAAAGGAAAATAGGTTTCGAAGAAATGGAATGAATGAAAAATAGAAGAGACACTAGTGTGGAACATCTTTATGTCTATTAATTTTGTTATGATTTGAATTTTAGAGTCTCACAAAATTTATAATGAGTATCCATTGCATCAGTCTTATAAAGCAACATACAACTATTAGCATAGTAATCTTTCTTCTTTGACATCGAACTTAATTTGGATACAAACTCCTTGGCTTTATGTAGATCCAATACACTAAATTTTTCCTTGGATCTATCTCTTTTAGCAATCATAAAATTTGATTAAGGCACTCTCAAGATATGTTATATTCTATTTTAATATTGAATATTCCAAGAGCCACAAATAAATTAGAATGTGTTATATAATATTCCCACAGTAATCTTGTGTGACATTTAGTAGTTCATAGAACTTTTGTGCTTCTTTGTTTGGTGGTTCTTTCTCCACTTAATCAGCAATTGAGCTCTTATTACATCAAATATCATTTCTTCAGATCTATTTGAATCATACTCGGTTAAAATAGTAGAACAGATTGAAAAATCAACTTAAGAATAAATATTTGGCTTATACTTGTAATGTAAAGTCTAAAACTAATAACTTGGTTGAAATCCCTTAAAGTAAAAGGGCAAATCTAACTTCATATGGTGTAAAAAATCCATGATTCTTACGTTTTGGAAATGGCATCAAAATTTATTCTCTAAAAGGTAATCAAAAGTTGAGATGTCGTTTGTAAGAAAGACTCAACACCATTTAAAACATCATCAGTTAATTCTTTTCTACCAACATGCAACTATTGTACATCAAAGATCTTACAAAGTCAATATCCATTGAGGGTTTGAGAATAAACTCATCAAGCTGAGCTACAATAACTAATGAAATCACTGCTCTTTATCTATTAAATTGAGTGGTATCTAATGTGAAATGAAACCCTAAACTCTAGATATATAAATATATTAAAGTTGGGTGGTATGTAGCAAAATGTCCCATTTATATACACACCATTCAATTATTATATATATTTACACATCCTACACCCTAACTTCTATAATTTTATACATAATATATAAACCAGATTATAATGCAAAATTCAAAGCATAAAAGTAAACTAGAAAACACATGAAACTAACAAAAACAATATTATATATATGTAAATATTTAGGACTTGAGCGGTGTGTATGTAAACCTTCAAAAAATAAGGCAAGAGGCTGGTGCATACATACCACACAATTTTTATATATTTATGTATCAATCTCATAAACTTACATATTTACAAATAAACCTAATAACTAAATGACTTCCTCAAAACAATTGTGACATAAAAATAATATTTGTGATTTCATCTTTTTCAATTAAGGAGGAGCAAATATATGTATTTTTAGTTGCATAATAGATTACTTCCACAAAATTAGATCCCATGATTTTATATATTGCTAGGGTTTTTGTGTAAAAAACCTTACCGTTCTTTACTTATTTATCTATGTGTGTTGTACTGCTCAGTCCTACTAATTCATAATATGAGTATGTCTCTTAGAATATAAAAAAAAAAAAAGCTTTAATGGACAAATTTATAAAGAGCTTTAAAATTGCTAAAGTTTAAAGGAATATTCTTAATGTCTTCTTTTCGAAAAAATATTAAATTAGGACTCTACACGTAGAGTTACGTGTTAAGTCTAATGAAATCACGCCACATACTTGAAGGTGAAAAAAAAAATCGGCCCGATAACACAGGGGAATATTTCTCTCATGTTATTCAGGTGTTATTGTGTGTTTTTCAAGTGTTATTGATATATTATTGTGTTATTATAACACCAAAAATATTTTCAGAACACAATAACACATGAATAACATACAATGACACCTGAATGATACGGTGTGTTACAGGGAATATTCCTTTATGGCGTGATTTCATTGGAGTCCGCACGTAACTTTACGTGCGGAGTCCTGAAGTAATATTTTTTTTCTTTTTTTCTATGATGTCTATCATTTCCAAATTTCTCCTATTTCCTTAACCTACGTCTATGCAAATTAGTTTACTATTCTGATTCATAGGTCGATGAATTNGGATTGAAGTAAAAAAAAAATTTGTTTGACATTACTAAAACCTAATAAATTCTCCTACTATTAGTCTAGACATACTTTTTGTGAGAGTGAGGAGTCTTTAAAGCCATTAAATTCTATGAAAAGTAATTTATCAATCTTATATCTACTTAATAATAAGAATGAGACAAAATATATCAAAATAGTAAGATATAAAATTATAAATTCATTTGTTAAGATCTAAGCTAAATCTTATCCAAATCCTACCTAAAGTAAAGTTCAATTAAGTCCTTAATTAGCCAAATTATATTTCAAAAAAAAAAAAAATTTATGTGTCATCCAAACATAAATCTTAATAAAATTAAAAAGTAGATGGTGACAATTCACCCAAATAATATATAAAACTATTATCATAAGAATGAAATGGGAATGGGTCNCAATTTGTACATGCACGGCACATTGCCTAGGCCAAAAGGCCCATTTCACTTTTCAAAAAGTAAAATAAAAAAGATCGGCAGAAATAGAATTACATTCATCAATGTTTTCTGATTGGAGTGGAGTAAAAGGATGAGAAATACGGAGATGTCTCGTCGACACCTTCCCAGCTAACTCTAATGGCGACTGTATTGTGATGGCTCATTCGGGAAGATGATGATTTTGAGTGAAACCGTGAGGGAGAGCAAAGGTTTCGAGCAGAATGGAGGACAGGAGAGCCTGAAGAGAAGAAATGAAATTTAGGCTCGCGGGTTGATTAAAATGGATTTTTGTCAAATTTGTGTCAGAACAAAGAAATTTTTGTAGATAGAGAATGGAATTGAAAGAAAAATTTGCTTGAAATGTAAATTATATAATGTGACTTAAAGAAATATAATAATTTTTTTTTAATATTCTTAAAGTATTTTGTTTGGGATCCCAATTATCAAATTCACATCAAAGTGGTTCACTCAACCGCCATGGAAGGACTTAAACGCTTCATCAAACTTGGTTGTTAGGTAATGCCGCATGCACAAAGGAAAATAAATATTTTACTTTTACTATCTTTATGGTTTATTATATTTTAACCTCATTATTATTTCATAAGATATAAACTTCTAGCTAATCATCTCTAGTTCGATGCCACATTTTCTTGTAACAAACATCCAACTCTACTTCAAATTAGGTGAAGTGCGTATTCATTGAATGTCTAGTGTTATGAACGGAAAAAAATGTTATGTATCATTGTCTGCACGTTCGGATAACTAATCATGAGGAGGTCACGTCGCACTACATGTGAATTTGAGGTGTCGTGATCTCCGTGAGGCGGTGCACAACATCAACATCGCACGTAATATTCTTCCTATAAACACAACCCAATCACCATAAATTCCCGAGTTCCCACAAGATAGTTGGAGATGCGAATTTGACTATGTAATGATTTTTAATATGCCGAGACAATTCCGAAACCAATTTGTTAAAAAGTTTTTGGAGAACATTTTTATATATGTGCGTACATATTCAATTTGTTGTTGATCCACAAAATTAAATAATGATATAACATAATATTTTATATAAAAATTTTTAATAGTGTTAAATCTAATTTTGTCTGGTAGATACTGCACCAAGGAAAGAGCACTCAGGATTGAGATAAAGAAAAGAGAGGGTGTATAATGGAGAGTCTGAAAATGAGGTTAGGTTTGTACTGTTCTGCTTTATTGTTGTATGGTAGTGATGTGCTTGCGTAGATCTGACCCACATTTATGTATGATGATGTGTACTGATTAAATGATAGAAACAATATTATAATAAATATATAATGAAGTTTTATATTGAGACATATCTTACAGTGTATGCAGAGCTATAATGTCATGTGTGGCATAAATAATCCTATATGTGACGCAATTGGTGTTTGATTGATGGGATAATTCAATGAGTCAGTAGAGTGTCGAATGAGTTGTGGATAGAGCCCAAACTAATCATTGGGCAAGTTCATGGTCCTATGATCTGGTGACTTTGCTGAAAGATTGCATCAGATTGGCTTGCAAGATTGATCGAAAGCCAGCTTTCCACAGCCATGGGTGGCTTGAGCGGGCTATATGATTCACATCTTGCCTTCTGAGAGTTCAAGTAGATTATTGAGATCATTTGTTTCTACCTTTGGGTGGTTGGAGGCTCTAAAATAGTATGGTCACCAGAAAGTTGTGGCTAGATTTGGGGCCTCTTTTGGCAAAGCTAAGGAGGAAACCACAGCCTTTGGTCAGCCTATACTTATTTTGGTTAAGGCATAGTAAGCTAAGGTGCTTGGGTTAACTCATTTGGCGAGTCTGTAAGCACCTGAACTAGCCTGACTAGTTAGGATTGGTTCAGGGCAACTCACAGTGTCCCTTATTATGTTCAATTTGGGTCACAACATATTTAGTTTAAGTATCATACGGAAAAGGGAAGGTCTCAGAAGATCCCTGAGGTAAATTGATTGGCCTTTGGTTAACCAATTTGATATTGGAGGGCAGGATCACGAAAGAAAAAAAAAATTATATTTAATTTTAATGTGAATCAATCTATTTGGCAAATAAAATCATAATATTTGAAAAAAAATGCTTAGAATAGCTAAATACAATATATAAAATGATGACTAAATTGTTACTTGATAAATCAATCTCATTGTATATCAGATGATGTTTTTCTCCCTCCTAACTTGCAAATTACTTCATATGTTTTGTAGGTTTTTCATATGATGGATAGTTCCTTAGCTCTCTCAATTTAAGTAGTACATTTAAAATAAAATCATAAATGAATGTGCATCAAGATTGTGAATGGGATCAACTATTTCAATTAATTCCAATTAGCAAATTTTGATCTATAGGTTTTCAATTAAGACGTCAAATCCCCATCAACATACTTATGGGCCCCAAATTATTATAATTATTTCATATTGAGCATTCATATGAGGTATATATCTGTTCAAACACGCACCTTACGTACAATTATCTTTAGAAGTTATTTAGATCTTCTTAGGATCAAACTCAACTAAAATTTAGCAAATTCTATAAATTCATATTTAATAAAACTAGAGAAGATTGAAGTAAAAAAAAAAAATTGTTTGACATTATAATTATTAAATATTTCTAAAACCTAATAAATTCTCCTACTATTAGTCTAGACATACTTTTTGTGAAAGTGAGGAGTCTTTAAAGCCATTAAATTCTATGAATAGTAATCTATCAATCTTATATCTAATTAATAATAAGAATGAGACAAAATTTATCAAAATAGTAAGATATAAAATTCAAAATTCATTTGTTAAGATCTAAGCTAAATCTTATCCAAATCCTACCTAAAGTAAAGTTCAAATAAGTCCTTAATTAGCCAAATTATATTTCAAAAAAAAAAAATTATGTGTCATCCAAACATAAATCTTAATAAAATTTAAAAGTAGATGGTGACAATTCACCCAAATAATATATAAAACTATTATCATAAGAATGAAATGGGAATGGGTCCTTAGATTTCATCATATTTTCTCAATAGGAATACAATATTATGATATCATTGAGTCATGACAAGTCTCTGGATTACTCTACTAATTAAATCACATAAAATTGTTCAGAAAGTGATGAAAGACAGAGACGGCAAATAAAGGTGAAGCGTACCTGCCCCTCCTGGTGTGCATAAGTGCCACGTGGGTGAATGTGATGGAGTTTATGGTGGGCACTAATTATGATTAATTAACATATTAGCTGGGGGGAGCTGTCCTTGGCTAGAACCAGTAATGATGCCGTCGCTTTCAGGATTATGCCTTACTTCGGGCTGCTGGTTGAGATAAGGTTTGGAGAGGAAGGATTTAGTCCGGATGGGGGAAGTGTAAGGCATCAGTTGATTGCGTGCCAAATTGAGGGACGATTTAATTGGGTTATGAGACGATGATGCTCGCGCTTTCATTGATGCTATATTAAGTTGTGTGTGTGTTTAAACGATTCCTTTTTTTTTTTTCATTAAATGATTTTGATTTATTGAGAAATAATGGATGTTACAAAAAATATAATTGTATGTCGGAAATTCGTCAGCATGAATCTCGGAGAATTTTAAGGGACTAAAAAATAAAAGTATGTTTAAAAAAGGCCCACCGAAGGAAGATCGGGAGCCGCGTCAATAGAAAATTAAACAAGTTGATTGACCAACTACACCTCTCTTGGAGCAAGATTGGGAGCTGACTGAACTAAGGTCGAGAGAGTTTGAGGTCATAGCACAATGAACTGAGAGAAGACACCGACTTAATTCTTATCCCAATATGGTCAATCACTTAACAAGAGCCTTCGAGACCCTTTTTAGGCTTTGAGGTTCTCATCACTGAGTGCTTCGTGAACACTCCAGGTGAATCTTTTGTCAAGGGGGTTGATTGTCTGTCGGATTACGATATTTTACTATAAGGAAAATTAGTCTATTTTGGTAGACAAATCGTGGGGAAAATTTTTTTTTTTCTATTGATAAAATGATTGTCTGGTCATCGAAGAATACAATCCCAATGGAATTTCTTCGGTTAAAAATGTACTTCAACGATGATGCTCGCACTTTCATTGATGCTATATTAAGTTGTGTGTGTTTAAACAATTCCTTTTTTTTCATTAAATGATTTTGATTTATTGAGAAATAATGCATATTACAAAAAATATAATTGTATGTCGGGAATTCATCAACGTGAATCTCGGAGAATTTTAAGGGACTAAAAAATAAAAGTACGTTCAAGAAAGGCCCACCGAAGGAAGATCAGGAGCCGCGTCAATAGAAAATTAAATAAGTTGATTGACCAACTACAGCTCTCTTGGAGCAAGATTAGGAGCTGACCGAAGTAAGGTGGAGAGAGTTCGAGATCATAGCACAATGAACCGAGAGAAGACATCAACTTAATTCTTATCCTAATTTGGTCAATCACTTAACAAGAGCCTTCGAGACCCTTCTGAGGCTTTGAGGTTCTCATCACTGAGTACGTCGTGAACACTCCAGTTGAATCTTTTGTCAAGGGGGTAGATTGTTGGTCGGATTACGATATTTTACTATAAGGAAAATTAGTCTATTTTGGTAGACAAATCGTTGGGAAATTTTTTTTTTTCTATTGATAAAATGATTGTCTAGTCATCGAAGAATACAATCCCAAAGGAATTTCTTCGGTTAAAAATGTACTTCAACGAGCTAACCTCTGCCAAAAAATAATTTACAGAGGCTTGCCATCTGATTAACCAATCGCTGAATTTCTGAATGATTACCTGCAAATATGTCCATTGGTAACTTTATAGATTGCAAGAAATATAAGATGTAATAGTTGTTCGACATTTTGGCATACATTGATGGTTGGTATTCATCTTATCGACGGACCGACTGAGAAGTTTGTTGATATTTCTAAAATCGGCAAAAAAAACAATGGAAGTCTATGGAAAACCCATTTCAGAATAGAAATATAACACCTTGCCTAATAGAATTTCTACACATTCAAGCATAACACAAAACACAATATAACTATACTCATATGATTTTAGAATAATGTGCAACCATATAAAAACACGCATAAATCACATAAAAACAACCACAATGGATTACAACATAATAAATAAAATATACGGTACATAAGTGTCTCAAGGGAAAATGTATAGATAAACTGCAGTGATGCATGATACGACCCTAGTGCTACACACTAATGCAAGTCAAGTCCCCGCCAACAGCGCCAAAAACTTGACTCAACCCGCAATTATACAGTAATTTAGCTTCCAAAAGATGATAAAAAAGTTGACCCAATTTATATTTAGCGACTAGTGTGCAAAATCAAAATGTTATAAAATTTATAAAATAGTTTACATACCAAGGGTACTACGCAAATATATGTATCGTTTCAAGTAATATAGGATTTTCTTTAAAGACCCCAGTATCGATCCCACAGAGAAGCGATGTAAGAAATTTCTTAAGCTAATTCTAATCTACTACTATCAAGTCTTAGTTTGGAATGTCGATTAAAGTTATTTTTCTAATAACTATTCCTAAATGAAAATCTTAAATATAAAGATAACTTATTTGTATAAATTGGTTTGGAGAGATTTGAGATGTTAAAAACTATCCTTCTCGTGCAATTACCTAGATAATGTATAGGAAGGAAATGCTTAGAATTTAATGTAGTCAGTGACAAATAGAAGCATATCTATTCTTCACCCCCTCTCAGTGCTAGCAAAGAACAATAGTTAATCTTATGTTTGATCTAGCTTGTGTAATAGTGTTGAGTAGATTCTAGCCTCTCACTTCCAGTTTACTCATTGTGCCCTCTTTATAGAACCTACTATGGACCCTTAGATCCAAATTCAAGATCAAATTGATAAAAGAATCTATCATGTCACCATAGAAACAACAATTTTAAGCCTATCAAGGCTTATCTCCCTATCTATTTGCACTTTCACTCAGACGATCACAACAATCTCTTTCCAAAGTTAAGTGTGGTACTCACTAATTGGTGAAATTATAGCTCTTCCGGGTCATTATGTTTCGTCATAGATTTTAACATCACAAATTACTGGTTGGCAAAGTAAATTAAGAACCGATGAAAATATCATCACATTAATGAAATAAAAGAATATCTAAGTAAATCTAAATTTCTAAACATGCATCTATTCAATTGCAAAAGAAAAGTAAAATGAAGATAATGACATAAACAGTAAAAGAATTGATAGAATTATGTAATAAATTATGTGCCAACAAAGAACGTATGTCTACCTACCATGTTCCGAGTGTATAGGTATGCTTAGTATTTTATTAGTTTTATGCAACTATCTGTCACCTAGAAGCATCTAATAGAAATAGATCATTAAATTTTATTTCCTTCAAAGTTGCATTGCCGTCTAAACTATTTTACTAGTCAACCTGTCAATATGAGTGCACTCAAATTGCAAGACCGCTGCTCTCACAAGTCTTAGTTTCACTTGCAACAAATTTTAACATAACTTATTGCCACTTAAGTTATATCAATGAAGTAAAGGAGATATTACTCATCACATGAAAATAAAATAATTCTATCATAAAACAAATTTTCCTATGCATACCACTACTTTATAAAGAAAAGAGTAAAGAAAACTATTTACAAAACATGGATAAAACACGACAAAAAACTTTGTTTAAATCAAATAAAATTTACCAAAAATTGTTCACAACAATTACAAGATAATGAAGAACACAATACTTAGTTTTTTCTCTTCGAAAGAAAGATGAAAAATCTCTCTAATAAACTATTCTGCCAATCCATGCTCCTCTAATACTTCTTTACTCATATCTCTTAAAATTCCTCACCAATCTCTCTAGAAAATGGAGAAATCTACATATCCATCAACTTACGCAAAACTCTCTCTAAAATGCTTCTAAAACTCCTCCTAATTCCTTCCTAATTACTTATCATGAGAGGTATCAAGCCCCTCTTTTTAAAGAAACATGAAACATCTCTTTTTTCAAGGGACACACATCTTCACTTCAAAAGACATACCTCTTCAGTCTAAGAGACACATCTTTTCATCCAGAACTCTTTCTAAGTATCTATGTTTATTGAATCATTCCTTGGGGCGTGCAAGTTACCTGAAATCTTCCAAAACATCCCAGAATGGCTCGAAATCACCCAAAAGCTGTCCAAAAATAGCCTTGGGCGCTATGGCGCCAGAATCGGCGCTATAGCACTTGTTTCTAGTCGTGGCTGGCTCAATAGCACCAGTTTGGGCGCTACAGTACCACCCTGTGGGCAACACACCTGTTTTTCTCTATTTTGGCTCTATTTCACCCTGTTTCAGCTCTGGTTTGCTCCAAGTGATATACCTGCAAAATAAACATGAAAATAACTTTTATTTAAAGTGTAAAGTCATTCAAAAAAATATGATAAATTTAAAGGAGATTAAACATAGAAAGACATCAAAATACGCCGAATCAGAGTTTTCTTCCATGCTCGATTTGGCTCCAAATTCAATCGTTTTTGCTCCATTTTCTCCAAAAATTAATTTCTTGTACCTAGAACCAAAAACATGTAAAATACATTCCTTTAAAGTGCAATATCATAAAAAATGTGCATAAAATGAATATTAAGTGTATATTAAAAATTAGTTATTTTCAAAATTAAAGGTACTTTAGTTTGAAAGTTTTATTTTATGGAAATATCATAAGTGATTACACTTATTTTTCATAGAATATATATCTCTTCTATAAATGAACATAAATATACATCAATTTTTTTTCATATAGGTTTTACATAGCTAATATGATCAATGTGAGAAACTTGAAGGGGGTAGTCGTGTATATCTCAAGTGGAAGATTATATAAAGTAATTATAACAAACCAGCATGAGTAGCTAGGGTATAACCATCTAACTATTGTGTGAAACCTTTGGCATAATGTTACATGGCTCTGGTATACATTCAGGATAAGTATGTTCAAAATGTTTTTATGCTTATCTATTTTTTAGATGAATTGAACAAATAATTTTGTCTGATATATCATGATGCCATCTTATATGTGAACTAGTAGTCATAAAGGAAAATAGTTTTTGAAGAAATGGAATGAATGAAAAATAGAAGAGACACTAGTGGGGAACATCTTTATGTCTATTAATTTTGTTATGATTTGAATTTTAGAGTCTCACAAAATTTATAATGAGTATCCATTGCATCAGTCTTATAAAGCAACATACAACTATTAGCATAGTAATCTTTCTTCTTTGACATCGAACTTAATTTGGATACAAACTCCTTGGCTTTATGTAGATCCAATACACTAAATTTTTCCTTGGATCTATCTCTTTTAGCAATCATAAAATTTGATTAAGGCACTCTCAAGATATGTTATATTCTATTTTAATATTGAATATTCCAAGAGCCACAAATAAATTAGAATGTGTTATATAATATTCCCACAGTAATCTTGTGTGACATTCAGTAGTTCATAGAACATCCGAGCTTCTTTGTTTGGTGGCTCATTCTCCACTTAATCAACAATTGAGCTCTTATTACATCAAATATCATTTCTTCAGATCTATTTGAATCATACTCGGTTAAAATAGTAGAACAGATTGAAAAATCAACTTAAGAATAAATATTTGGCTTATACTTGTAATGTAAAGTCTAAAACTAATAACTTGGTTGAAATCCCTTAAAGTAAAAGGGGAAATCTAACTTCATTTGGTGTCAAAAATCCATGATTCTTACGTTTCACAAATGGCATCAAAATTTATTCTCTGAAAGGTAAGTCAAAAGTTGAGATGTCGTTTGTAAGAAAGACTCAACACCATTTAAAACATCATCAGTTAATTCTTTTCTACCAAGATGCAACTATTGTACATCAAAGATCTTACAAAGTCGATATCCATTGAGAGTTTGAGAATAAACTCATCAAGCTGAGCTAAAATAACTAATGAAATCACTGCTCTTTACCAATTAAATTGAGTGGTATCTAATGTGAAATGAAACCCTAAACTCTTGATATATAAATATATTAAAGTTGGGTGGTATGTAGCAAAATGTCCCATTTATATTCACACCATTCAATCATTATATATATTTACACATCCTACACCCTAACTTCTATAATTTTATACATAATACATATACCATATTATAATGCAAAATTCAAAGCATAAAAGTAAACTAGAAAACACATGAAACTAACAAAAACAATATTATATATATGTAAATATTTAGGAATTGAGGGGTGTGTATGTAAACCTTCACAAAATAACTGGCAGGTGCATACATACCATACAATTTTTATATATTTATGTATCAATCTCATAAACTTACATATTTACAAATAAACCTAAAAACTAAATGACTTCCTCAAAACAATTGTGACATAAAAATAATATTTGTAATTTCATCTTTTCCAATTAAGGAGGAGCAAATATATGTATTTTTAGCTGCATAATAGATTACTTGGACAAAATTAGATCCCATGATTTTATATATTGTTAGGATTTTTGTGTAAAAAACCTTATTGTTCTTTAGCTTTTTATCTATGTGTGTGTTGAAAAATTATACTGCTCTATGTCCTACTAATTCATAATATGAGTATGTCTCTTAGAATAAAAAAAAAAAAGCTTTAATGGACAAATTTATAAAGCCATTAAAATTGCTAAACTTTAAAGGAATATTCTTAATGTCTTCTTTTCGAAAAATTATTACATCAGAACTCCACACGTAGAGTTACGTGTGAAGTCCAATGAAATCACGCCACACACGTGAAAGTGAGAAAAAAAAAAAAACGACCCGGTAACACAGGGAAATATTCCTCCCGTGTTATTCAAGTGTTATTGTGTGTTATTCAAGTGTTATTGATATGTTATTGTGTTATTATAACACCAGCAATATTCCTAGAACATAGTAACACATGAATAACATACAATAACACCTGAATAACATGGGGGAAATATTCCCCTGTGTTACATGTATTGTCGGGAATATTCCTCTATGGTGTGATTTCATTGGAGTCCGCACGTAACTTTACGTGCGGAGTCTTGTTGTAATATTTTTTCCCTTTTTTTTCTATGATGGCTATCATTTCTAAATTTCTCCTATTTCCTTAACCTACGTCTATGCAAATTAGTTTACTATTCTGATTCATAGGTCGATGAATTGCAAACCTTTTATGAATAGAATAAAGTCCTCGTTCAAAACTGTACCTATTTTTCCACAATAATTTTCTCAATCATTTAACGCATGGGACAAGAAACTTTGTGGAAATTTATAAGAATATTTATTGACGCTTCGCATTCACCACAGTCTTTGACGTGCCCGCTTGGTTTACTTGATGATTAAGTGAAGACAAAATATCATACTATTAAGGAAGATTATAAAAGTCTTAGGCATTTAATTATTTAAGAGCAAGAAGCACTGTTCAGTGGTACATTAGTAAAAAAAAGCAAATAGTGTAATTGCACAATTATCCACTTATTCTGTTTTCATGTTTGCATGATGCAATATGACTTTTCTAGAGTTTCCCTGAGCCAGATTGGCATGGATTTTAAGTTGTAGATTGTCAAAGCCAAGGAAAGTACTTGATTTAGTCCATTTTGAAATATATATCTATGATGGAATGCCAAATGGTTGTAATGCACATTAAACATTATTCTTTTGGGTTAAAATTTTGTTTAATTATTACTGCATTTGGCCCAATTTTAATCTCTTTTCACTTTATATTCCCAAACAAATGATGTCATCATTAATTATTATGTTACAATGGACTGATTCATATGTTTTTTTGTGGCTTTCATTGGTAATGTGCAACCTCCATGACATCCTTAATAAGTTGTAGAACCTATTTTTATTCCTACAAAATAAAAAATGAGCTTGAAAATTTTAGTAATGGGCCAAGGTTTTGAGATAGGGTTGCAGCTAGGGTTTGCAGGGACGGGGAATCTCTCACTTGGGGAGCACCTATTTTATTAAAAGTGTTTTGAAATTTGATTTATTTTATTTTTTTTAGGTGCTTTAGGTTTTCTATTTATAGAGTGGAAGGTGTCATCTTAAATATGTCTAAGAAGTTAGGATTGTAGTTTTCTGAATCAACCATAAAAAAATTATCAATGTTAATGATAATATGAATGTTTTATTTTGGGCAACTTGCAAAATTTCTTTATTTTTTTTTCAAATGTTTCAACACATCCATCTTACTGTTGTTTTCTCATTACTTTTAAGATATTTTTGTGGTGGAAAGCTACTTTTGAGGACCAGGTCTGCTAAGATATGGTAGTTATAAGAAAAACTGATGACTTGTTCTCTTTTAAAAGAGAATATTTATAATATTTGCAATAACATTCAATGATATTGATTAATTGTAATATTAGTGGTCACAAAATCGATGTGATAGTTACCATATCAATGGTAGTAATCGATTTTTTCAAAAATTAAAATTTTCTTGAAATATATTTATGACTACTTTTTT
>JXCR01143385.1:6994-18047 GCA_002079205.1 Phalaenopsis hybrid cultivar
AGAACTTAGACTTATCTGGACTTACAGACTCATACAAAAATACATACATACATGGATACAGACTGTATCGAATATACATGCTAAACCTCGTTGTCTAGCCCTTGGTTTACGACCTGGATTACAACTTTGATAAGGCTGTTAAGCCTTTGTTCCATCTGTTGTACTGCTGGTAAGGCGTCACTCAAAACATTATCTTTTCCGGCATTGCTCTTGCAATATACGGTCTTGTTCTCGTAAATCCATTGGAGGATTCGTAATTCATGAAGAACTTTATTGTTATGCTCGTATTCGATTCGTCGGGCAGCTCCTCTAAGCTTGTCGTGTACATCGACAAATAGGGGAAAGTCAAAAGTTTGTCACAGTAACTCCCAGTGTATATCGCTGGCATCCTTCGGGATACTTGGAAAGGTGATAGAACTAGGGCAGTTTCTATCAAGTTTCTTTTAGTGGAGTGAACTCCACTACAAATTCAGGCAAAAAGATGAAGGACGGAAAGATGTATATTGCAGAACACAACTTCAGGATACCGTTAATCTACTGCATGAAGATAGAGATAAATGGCGGTATTCAAATGCTTATAGAATGTAACTTTATTCGGAGTATGCATGGAGGCATGCGAATTGAAGGTAATACTGTTACATTTTATAAAGAAATAACTCATGTTTCGACCACTATTGAAGTCAAAGTTGTAGCCAAGCAGATTCCAGAGCTAGAAATGGATTATGATTTCTACACTGAGCTCCAATCTGAATCACTATACCCCAATATAATTTCTTCTAACAAAAATGCTTTTGTTAGAAAATTCAGGTCCTTATTTAACAGACTACAAGATAATGGTTATATCGGGGAGAATCCACAGAAACATTGGATAAAGAACAAGGTCACCTACAAGATAGATATAATCAATCCTGACCTTACTATCCAAGACAAGCCATTAAAACATGTGACTCCCGCCATGCAAGATCAATTCAAACACCATATTGACAGTCTACTAGAAATTAAAAGTAATTCGACCCAAAAAAAGTAGACACCGAACGATGGCGATAATCGTGAACTCAGGAACTGCGGTCGACCCGAAAACAGAAAAGGAGACACGAGGAAATGAAAGGCTCGTGTTCAATTACAGGTTTTTAAACGACAACACACACAAAGACCAGTACTCTCTACTGGGAATCAGCACATTACTAAAGCGAATCAGCAATAGCCAAATCTACTCGAAGTTTGACCTAAAGAGTGGATTTTATCAGGTCGCAATGCATCCGGATTCTTTTGAATGAACAACATTCACAACACCAACCGGATTATATGAATGGCTAGTCATGTCATTTGGTCTAAAGAACGCGCCTGTCATATTTCAAAGAAAAATAGACTTTTGTTTTAATAACAATTCTAATTTTCTTGCAGTATATATTGATGATATAATCATCTTCAGCAAGACTTAAAATGATCACAAGGAATATCTAGAGAAATTCCCGACAATTGTTGAATCAGAAGGGCCAGTGTTATCGCCTACAAAGATGAAGATAGCCGTGAACGAAATAGAGTTTCTTGGAGCAGTCATTGGGAAAAAAAAGATCAAGCTCCAACTACATAGAATTAGAAAAAAAAAGATTTTCCTAATGAGAAGTTGAAAGAGAAACAAGGTATGAGATCCTGGCTCGGAATTCTTAACTATGCTCGCAACTACATTCCGAACCTAGGAGTTCTTCTTGGACTCTTGTATCAGAAAACGTCTCCCCATGAAGACAAAAGATTAAATAATCATGATTGAGAGCTTATCCGCAAAATAAAAGATTTGGTTCGAAAGCTTCCTGACTTATAAATTCCTCCTCCGAACACCTATAGTGTTCTTGAAACAGACGGCTGTATGGAAGGATGGGGAGGAGTACGCAAATGAAAAATGACAAAGATTTAAGTTTGTCGACCAGAGAATAACTTTTGGCCAAGTGCGTCTCTGAGTGGGTACGGAAGATGCCTTTCCGCCCACGATTTTATCTTTCAGTCCGTGGTTTTGGTCAGTGGGGAATCTCCTTTCCATGAGGAGAATTCCTGACCGTCCACGTTGCGTGGAATTATTTTCCACCCAGCTGGTCACGTTATCTTGTCCGTCATAAGCCAAGAGTTTACTTTTAATATTAAAGAGAAAATATACATAAAAGTTGTATGGGTGGGCCTAAAAATAGGCACCCAACGCACACGATACAACACACGCAAAAAAGTTAAAAGGGGTAGATATAAAAATAAAAAAGCCCAAAACCACACGGGAGCTGAAAAAATGAGGGTCATTCCAATCTTGTTATGTCTCTGGCTTTAGTTATCGGAAGAGATCCAACTAGCAGATTGGTAAGGTGCGTACTATTACCCGACGTAACCAAAGTATCATCAATAAGACTCCTGAGTTCAAGTAGATCTCAATTCTTCTTCTTCCTCCTGGAAGTGTAAACTTGTCATTCCTCATCCGAAGAATCAGTCTGACGAGGTGGTAGAGCTGAAGCAGAAGGATTACCAACCTAGTACCCACAATAGGTTCTAATATCTGTGAAGTATGGGTTGCCTCTAGACCAGATACTTCCTGAAGAGGGTGAGCTACGAGGTTCTCCTGATTATCAATCTGAGCACTGTCTTTTGTAGGTAATAGTCCATCAGTATTATTTTCTATGGGGTTTGAAGGTGTCAACATCACATCACTCGCAGTAACAGTAACAACAGTTTCATGGGGAGCCACAGGGGTAACAGTATCCTCCCTAGATGGAACTAAAAAGTTCATAGTAGTGGGGTTAGACCCATCCGTATTTCAAATTAGGATGAAATTTGTGACATTTATCAAGGATATGCTCAAACATCTTATAGTGGGTATGATATGGGGGTCTGTGTTCCATGACGATTTATTGCCAATATCTATCATGGGTTATGCCCAACCAGACTTCAGTAATATCAGGTAGAGTAATAATTTTTTCCCACAAGTATTTTGACTACTGAAAGTCTGGTTAGGTTGAAAGTAGGCGGATCTAGCTTCAAAAGATCCCCAAGAAAGACCACAAAAGAGCAGAGAACCTGATGGTAAAAAAATGCAACTTGAGACCAGGTAGACTAAATCATTTCGGTACAATGGGAGTTTCATGATTTAAGTCGAAATCAAGAGACCACTTAAGTAACTTCATTGATTTGTCTGCGATATTAAGATATTTATTGGAGAAAATTCGAGTATATTCTTCGGCTAATGTTAGTTAAATTAACACATATCTCATATTCATGAGTCTCACTTTCTTCTCATCTTGTGGGTTGGAGTTTAATATTTATCTATCTACAAAGTACAATACTGCCCCAACAAGAAGATACAGATAAAATCAAAAAATTTAAACATACAGAAAACAAATAGCTAGGGACGAGCCATTTTAGTCCTGTCTCTTCCTCTAGTTTTTGGAGCGGAGCTAGATAACAAACTTTGAAGTATCATACCATTGCCAGGAGAAACAAAAGTATCATCCGTTAAATTTCAAAGTTGGAGTGTACCCCCAGTCTTCTTCTTCCGCGGAGAAGTGTAAACCTGTCATTCTTCATCTGAAGAGTGGCTCATGTGATACTCGGTCTGAATATATATTAGAACCGCAGTAGAAATATATAGTAGAACCGTAGTAGAAGGAAAGACAGTCGTTGCCATAGTGATAGGTTCCAGTGTATGTGAAGTGTGAATTGTCATCTCTTCACCTGATGCTTTTTGAATAGGAGCTGCGGGGCTATCTTGACTTTCGGTCCGAACATTATCCCTTATAGTATGGTCAGGAGAAGGGTTTCCAGAGGTAGACATTATTTCCTGTCTTGTGATAATTCCCTCCTCCGGTTGGTTGTCATCAGGTTTGCTGAGAATGCGTTCAGGCAAGTAAACCTGTCTTTTTTCATCTGAAGACTGACTCATGTGATACTCAATCTAATTAGATATTAGAACCGCAATAGAAGGAAAGACAGTTGTTGCCACAGCAATAGGTTCCAGAGTATGTGAAGTGTGAATTGTCATCTCTTCATCTGATACTTTTTGAATAGGAGCTGCGGGGCTATCTTGACTTTCGGTTCGAACATTATCCCTTATAATATGGTTAGGAGAAGAGTTCCCAGGAGCAGCACCATTTTCTGTCTTGTGATAATTCCCTCCGCAAGTTGGCTGCCATCAGATTTGCTGGGAACGCATTCAGGCACGTAGGGTGCACTAACAACATGTTCCTGCTTTTGACTATTGGTTTTTAACTGTGTGTGCAATCTGAAACATTTCTTTTGTGGGTGTACAAACATCTTGCAGTGCTTGTAGTAGTAAGGTTTTTATTCTATAATGATTTTTTGCTAATAACCATTGTAAGAAGAGTCAAACCAAACTTCTTTTACATCTGGTAATGTAATATCCCTTTCAATCAACATCCTTGCAATAGAGGTTCGTAAGAAATGAATTGTAGGTGTGTCTACCTGCAAAGGTTTTCCGAGGATAGTTTCAATTGCATATAAGATAGGTAGGTCCGAATTAAAGCTTGAGTTCAGGTAATGAGAACCAGATAGACACAATTGAGGGTTCTTGACTGGGATCAAAAAAGAAAAGATACAACATGTATGAGTGGGTTCAAAAGAAGGCACCCAACTCATACGGTACAACGCACACAAAATTCCAAAATTGAAAATATACATATAGTTAGGGACGCCCTAATTTAGTCTTGCCTCTGACTCTAGTTCTTAGAAGGGAGCCAACTAACAAATTGGTGAGGTGTGTATCATTGCCCGAAGTAACCAAAGTATCATCCATTAGATTCCTGAGCTCAAGTAAGTCTCCATTTTTCTTCTTTCTCCTAGATGTGTAAACCTGCAATTCCTCATCTGATAAGGTGGTAGAAACATAGTAGAGAGATTACCAACTGTTGTAAGTACAATAGGTTTCAGTGTATGTGAAGTATAGGTTGTCGGCTCTGCACCAGATGTTTTTTGAAGATGAGGAGCTGCAAGGCTCTCATAATTACTAGTCTGAACACTATCCTTTGTAGGTAAGGATCCTTCAGTAATGTTATCAATAAGGTTTGAAAGTGTAGGTTGCACAGCAGAGTCATTCGACATCACATCAATCACAAAAATAGAAGCAGTATTGGCAAAGGGGGATCCACAAACAAATCAGACACCAAATCCTATTTTGTGGGAACTTCCTCCACAGGTTGAGCAGAAGTGTCCGTAGCAATGTGGTTAGACCCTCTTTGTTTACTTGAGCTTTAACTTTCAAATTTCAATGGAGCCTGTGACATTTATCAAGGATATGCCCAAACATCTTACAGTGGATACAAAAAAAAGGTTTATGTTCCATGACATTTTGTTGCCAGTATCCATTGTGAGTTGTGCTCAGCCAGACTTTAGGGGCTAGAGCCGGCCGGCTGAACCGTATAGCAGAGAGACCAGGCGAACCCGGTCCAAGGAAGGGCCAGTCCCGATTCTTACGGGACCGAGTGGGAGCAGCTTTTAGAACGAGGAGCGGCCCCGATTCCTTTAGCTTTGAGCGACATCTTGAATGGGCGATAATGCCGCAAGGCCCCCTTGTCCCTTCTCCGTCTTTTCTCCTTTCCCTTATTGTTTCTTGCTCGAGGGGAGTTTATTTAGTTGCATGTCGCTGGAATTAAGATTATGTTATGTTGTATTGGTGTTTTCAGATTCTGCTTGGAGTCTCCTTGTCCATTAACGGCTGGTGCTTCGGCTATATCCTACTCCGAGGAAGTGTTGTATCTTCCTCAGTTCTTCTCCTCCCCTTTTGCCCTAGGCGCCGACCTCTCCACATAATCCAGCTCTNCCTTGGAGTCTCCTTGTGCATTAACGGCTGGTGCTTCAGCTATATCCTACTCCGAGGAGGTGTTGTATCTTCCTCAGTTCTTCTCCTCCCCTTTTGCCCTAGGCGCCGACCTCTCCACATAATCCAGCTCTTCTACCGCCATAACCTGCCATGCTGCTATTAGCCTTGTTGTCTAACCCTCCCGCCACCCACCTACATCTTGTCGGCCACCTACAACAGTTCTCCATATTGTCCGGCTCATTCCACCATCAACCAACACCCTTTTCCACTCTTCCCTACAGTTTTCCTTATCGCCGCACTCTCCCAATCCCCAAACCAGCCACCGACCACCATTCCAGCCTACCCGACAACCCTCAACTTTCCCCATCACACCTTGCCAACTTACCGACGCTATCATCGCCCTCGGATCTTCTCTTCCGGTCCTAGTCGGAAAAAAGGTTTGTTATAGTATCTCCCTTTTTCGTTTGTGTCATGTTTTAACCCTAATTCAGTGCTATTAAAAAGTTACTTTACATTTTTGCTGATTTCCTAACNCTGTCGGCCACCTACAACAGTTCTCCATATTGTCCGGCTCATTCCATCATCAACCAACACCCTTTTCCACTCTTCCCTACAGTTTTCCTTATCGCCGCACTCTCCCAATCCCCAAACCAGCCACTGACCACCATTCCAGCCTACCCGACAACCCTCAACTTTCCCCATCACACCTTGCCAACTTACCGACGCTATCATCGCCCTCGGATCTTCTCTTCCGGTCCTAGTCGGAAAAAAGGTTTGTTATAGTATCTACCTATTCCGTTTGTGTCATGTTTTAACCCTAATTCAGTGCTATTAAAAAGTTACTTTACATTTTTGCTGATTTCCTAACNAGAAGCTTCCTGACTTATAAATTCCTCCTCCGAACACCTATATTGTTCTTGAAACAGACGGCTGTATGGAAGGATGGGGAGGAGTATGCAAATGAAAAATGACAAAGATTTAGGTTTGTCGACAAGAGAATAACTTTTGGCCAAGTGCGTCTCTGAGTGGGTACGGAAGATGCCTTTCCGCCCACAGTTTTATCTTTCAGTCCGTGGTTTTGGTCAGTGGGGAATCTCCTTTCCATGAGGAGAATTCCTGACCGTCCACGTTGCGTGGAATTATTTTCCACCCAGCTGGTCACGTTATCTTGTCGGTCATAAGCCAAGAGTTTACTTTTAATATTAAAAAGAAAATATACATAAAAGTTGTATGGGTGAGCCTAAAAATAGACACCCAATGCACACGATACAACAAAGTTAAAAGGGGTAAATATAAAAATAAAAAAGCCCAAAACCACCCGGGAGCTGAAAAAATGAGGGTCATTCCAATCTTATTATGTCTCTGGCTTTAGTTCTCGGAAGGGATCCAATTAGCAGATTGGTAAGGTGCGTTCCATTACCCGACGTAACCAAAGTATCATCAATAAGACTCCTGAGTTCAAGTAGATCTCCATTCTTCTTCTTCCTCCTGGAAGTGTAAACTTGTCATTCCTCATCCGAAGAATCAGTCTGACGAGGTGGTAGAGCTGAAGCAGAAGGATTACCAACCTAGTACCCACAATAGGTTCTAATATCTGTGAAGTATGGGTTGCCTCTAGACCAGATACTTCCTGAAGAGGGTGAGCTACGAGGTTCTCCTGATTATCAATCTGAGCACTGTCTTTTGTAGGTAATAGTCCATCAGTATTGTTTACTATGGGGTTTGAAGGTGTCAACATCACATCACTCGCAGTAACGGTAACAACAGTTTCATGGGGAGCCACAGGGGCAACAGTATCCTCCCTAGATGGAACTAAAAAGTTCATAGTAGTGGGGTTAGACCCATCCGTATTCACTTGAACCTTAGCTTTCAAATTAGAATGAAATTTGTGACATTTATCAAGGATATGCTCAAACATCTTATAGTGGGTACGATATGGGGGTCTGTGTTCCATGACGGTTCATTGCCAATATCTATTATAGGTTATGCCCAACCAGACTTCAGTAATATCAGGTAGAGTAATAATTTTTTTCCACAAGTATTTTGACTACTGAAAGTCTGGTTAGGTTGAAAGTAGGCGGCTCTAGCTTCAAAAGATCCCCAAGAAAGACCCCAAAGGAGTAGAGAACCTGATGGTAAAAAAATGCAACTTGAGACCAGGTAGACTAAAGCATTCCGGTATAATGGGAGTTTCATGATTTAAGTCGAAATCAAGAGACCACTTAAGTAACTTCATTAATTTGTCTGCGATATTAAGATATTTATTGGAGAAAATTCGAGTATATTCTTCAGCTAATGTTAGTTAAATTAACACATGTCTCATATCCATGAGTCTCACTTTCTTCTCATATTGTGGGCTGGAGTTTAATATCTATCTATCTACCAAGTACAATCCTGCCCCAACAAAAAGATACAGATAGAATCAAAAAATTTAAACATACAGAAAACAAATAGTTAGGGACGAGTCATTTTAGTCCTGTCTCTTCCTCTAGTTTTTGGAGCGGAGCTAAATAACAAACTTTGAAGTATCGTACCATTGCCAGGAGAAACAAAAGTATCATCCGTTAAATTTCAAAGTTGGAGTGTACCCCCAGTCTTCTTCTTCCGCCGAGAAGTGTAAACCTGTCATTGTTCATCTGAAGAGTGGCTCATGTGATACTCGGTCTGAATATATATTAGAACTGTAGTAGAAATATATATTAGAACCGTAGTAGAAGGAAAGGCAGTCGTTGCCACAGTGATAGGTTCCAGTGTATGTGAAGTGTGAATTGTCATCTCTTCACCTGATGCTTTTTGAATAGGAGCTGCGGGGCTATCTTGACTTTCGGTCCGAACATTATCCCTTATAGTATGGTCAGGAGAAGGGTTTCCAGAGGTAGACATTATTTCCTGTCTTGTGATAATTCCCTCCTCCGGTTGGTTGTCATCAGGTTTGCTGAGAATGCGTTCAGGCAAGTAAACCTGTCATTCTTCATCTAAAGACTGGCTCATGTGATACTCAATCTGATTAGATATTAGAACCGCAATAGAAGGAAAGACAGTTGTTGCCACAGCGATAGGTTCCAGAGTATGTGAAGTGTGAATTGTCATCTCTTCATCTGATACTTTTTGAATAGGAGCTGCGGGGCTATCTTGACTTTCGGTTTGAACATTATCCCTTATAATATGGTCAGGAGAAGGGTTCCCAGGAGCAGCACCATTTTCTGTCTTGTGATAATTCCCTCCGCAGGTTGGCTGCCATCAGATTTGCTGGGAACGCGTTCAGGCACGTAGGGTGCACTAACAACATGTTCCTGCTTTTGACTATTGGTTTTTAACTGTGGGTGCAATCTGAAACATTTCTTTTGTGGGTGTCCAAACATCTTGCAGTGCTTGTAGTAGTAAGGTTTTTATTCTATAATGATTTTTTGCTAATAACCATTGTGAGAAGAGTCAAACCAAACTTTTTTTACATCTGGTAATGTAATATCCCTTTCAATCAACATCCTTGCAATAGAGGTTCATAAGAAATGAACTGTAGGTGTGTCTACCTGCAAAGGTTTTCCGAGGATAGTCTCAATTGCATATAAGATAGGTAAGTCAGAATTGAAGCTTGAGTTCAGGTAATGAGAACCAGATAGACACAATTGAGGGTTCTTGACTGGGATCAAAAAGCCCAAGGGCTAATATATTAAAAGGAAAAGATACAACATGTATGAGTGGGTTTAAAAGAAGGCACCCAACTCATTCGATACAACGCACACAAAATTCCAAAATTGAAAAGATACATATAGTTAGGCACGCCTTAATTTAGTCTTGCCTCTGCCTCTAGTTCTTAGAAGGGAGCCAACTAACAAATTGGTGAGGTGTGTATCATTGCCCGAAGTAACCAAAGTATCATCCATTAGATTCCTGAGCTCAAGTAAGTCTCCATTTTTCTTCTTTCTCCTAGATGTGTAAACCTGCAATTCCTCATCCGACGATTGATCGTTCGGATAAGGTGGTAGAAACATAGTAGAGAGATTACCAACTGTTGTAAGTACAATAGGTTTCAGTGTATGTGAAGTATAGGTTGTCGGCTCTGCACCAGATGTTTTCTGAAGATGAGGAGCTGCAAGGCTCTCATGATTACTAGTCTGAACACTATCCTTTGTAGGTAAGGATCCTTCAGTAATGTTATCAATAAGGTATGAAGGTGTAGGTTGCACAACAGAGTCATTCGACATCACATCAATCACAAAAATAGAAGCAGTATTGGCAAGGGGGGATTCACAGACAAATCAGACACCAAATCCTATTTTGTGGGAACCTCCTCCACAGGTTGAGCAGAAGTGTCTGTAGCAATGTGGTTAGACCCTCTTTGTTTACTTGAGCTTTAACTTTCAAATTTCAATGGAGCCTGTGACATTTATCAAGGATATGCCCAAACATCTTACAGTGGGTACAATAAAAAGGTTTATGTTCCATGACAATTTGTTGTCAGTATCCATTGTGAGTTGTGCTCAGCCAGACTTTAGGGGCTAGAGCCGGCCGGGTGAACCGTATAGCAGAGAGACCAGGCAAACCCGGTCCAAGGAAGGGCCAGTCCCGATTCTTACGGGACCGAGTGGGAGCAGCTTTTAGAACGAGGAGCGGCCCCGATTCCTTTAGCTTTGAGCGACATCTTGAATGGGCGATAATGCCGCAAGGCCCCCTTGTCCCTTCTCCGTCTTTTCTCCTTTCCCTTATTGTTTCTTGCTCGAGGGGAGTTTATTTAGTTGCATGTCGCTGGAATTAAGATTATGTTATGTTGTATTGGTGTTTTCAGATTCTGCTTGGAGTCTCCTTGTCCATTAACGGCTGGTGCTTCGGCTATATCCTACTCCGAGGAAGTGTTGTATCTTCCTCAGTTCTTCTCCTCCCCTTTTGCCCTAGGCGCCGACCTCTCCACATAATCCAGCTCTTCTACCGCCATAACCTGCCATGCTGCTATTAGCCTTGTTGTCTAACCCTCCCGCCACCCACCTACATCCTGTCGGCCACCTACAACAGTTCTCCATATTGTCCGGCTCATTCCATCATCAACCAACACCCTTTTCCACTCTTCCCTACAGTTTTCCTTATCGCCGCACTCTCCCAATCCCCAAACCAGCCACCGACCACCATTCCAGCCTACCCGACAACCCTCAACTTTCCCCATCACACCTTGCCAACTTACCGACGTTATCATCGCCCTCGGATCTTCTCTTCCGGTCCTAGTCGGAAAAAAGGTTTGTTATAGTATCT
>JXCR01143388.1:2640-29766 GCA_002079205.1 Phalaenopsis hybrid cultivar
TGATCTGATTAGGAGAGTAGATGTTTTAGATTCGACTTGTGTTAAGAAAGGCAGAGGTAGACCTAGGAAGACTTGGGCTTATTGTATTAAAAATGATCTTAATTTACTAGAACTAAATGAAAATATGACACTCAATAGGACGCAATGGAGAAAAATGATTCATGTTGCCGACCCCACGTAGTGGGATTAAGGCTTTGTTGTTGTTGTTGTTGTTGTTGTTGTTGTTGTAATCAAATCCCCTACCCATCAGCTTCTACTCAAAATAAAATGCAAGCCATTAAAACCATCTTAAGCCTTAATCCTAGATACGAGTCATGAGAAAAAAAATTAAGACTAAATAAATGTATATAATCTTTTTCATCTACCTGGCAATTGTACTTTAAAATAAATTATTTGAAGTTCATGGAATCTAATTAAAATATTATAGAATAAATATACTATTTTGTCTACAGAAAATCGTTTGTTTCGAGAGGATCAATAATTAAAAGTTTCATGGATGTGGTAAATATAAGATGTTGTATCCTTCATCTCTCTCTTTACATAAAAAGGGTCAAATTTGTCTCAACTTCTTCGAAAGGCATTCACATTCAACACTCCTTTCAGATGTGTTCCTAATAGAATGAGTTCTGCTTGGCACTAATGTTGAAGACCTCCATAAACATCCATCAATGGAGAGCCCATTGCACAACTATTATCTCCAAATCCAAATTATTCTAGTAAACATATTTGTTCCATTAGAAAAAAGAAAACGAAAAGCCACCATTCTCTAAACAAATTTTCTACAACCTTACTATAAGCAGCGCTATATCCCTACCCACGATCAATAAAAAGTCACAACTAGGTATCGAACAGCCATGCTTCATGTTCCATGTCATATCCCCCACAGCAATCTATGACTTCATCATTAACCACACATTCAGAGTAATTGAAATGAATTTACATGCCTAATGATGCAAAATCAAGTCAAAGTAGTGCTTACAAAGAGGGGAACCAGTAAGGCGGGGGACCCCTCTCAGCCAAATCCCACTTTGCGTACACGGAGTAGTACACAAGCTGGTGGAGAGCATGAGGATGATCCGGCCTCAGCAATCTAGCCGCCGCCACTGCTCGCCACACCTCCGCCTCCATTCCCATCTGCCAGCCTGCGCCGGCCACCGATCGGAGCGCCGAATGGAAATCCCTCGCTTCAGTCGGGGGCAGTCCAGCGGCAATAATGTCCTCCACCTGGATCTCCCATGCGCTTTCCCTCGCCAAAACCGCCATCGCCCTGCTGTTCTCGGCTGATCAGACCTAAAAGGATCTGGAGAGACGTGATTATATAGAGGAAAAGGGAAATGGATGGACGCAAACAAGAGGTCCTCAAAAATACACTTTGCTCTTGGGAGGCTGGAGTCGGTGACGATGGAGTCTGAGGGTTAGGTGGCGCGAGTGGCTGACGGGTAGAGACGACCACAGTATTTCAAAAGTAAAATAAAAAATAAAAAATAAAAAATAAAAGTAGAAGATTTACATATATACCATTCAATTTNATGTTTGCCTACAAAAAAAAAAATCCAACTTCAAAGGTGCTGTGGGTTCAAAATTTCAAAAGTAAAATAAAAAATAAAAAATAAAAAATAAAAGTAGAAGATTTACATATATACCATTCAATTTATTATGAATTCACATATCTAACCTCTAAATTTTAATTTTTTGTATTTTAAGCTTCAAAGTTAAAATGATGGTAGTTTGTGTGTGCAATGAAAGATTTGGGTGGTATACATATAAATAACAAAATGTAGGTGTTAGATTTATAAATATATAAGAATTGGGTGTGATTGGACCTTCTTTCTCTTCCTCTCTTTCTTTTTTTCCTTAACTCGCTTTTATTTCCTTTCCTTTCTTTCTTGTTTTTCTTCTCAAGCCTGTTCTAATTTAAATCTTTTCCTAAAATCTTAATCTTAATTTTATTATATTTTCCTTCCTTGTTTTAAACCTCTTTCATAAAATATGAAACTATATTTTATTCTTCTTTCTTATTTAAAATGTTTTCTAAAACATTCAAGCCTCTTTAAAAATAGGAGGTGATATGCTTATTGGCAGAGGCTTTGCTTTTAATGTCTGAATTCAGGTTTTAACCTTGGTATTTTCTCTTCGATAGTTGTATCCGATGTCGAGGTCGTGCTCAGGTTGTCCCTTATATGAGGTGATGATCGTCTCCATGGTTCTAGTTTGTGCTTTGACTGTAGCTCAACTTCGCCGAGGTATTTATATATTTGTCAACCCTCTTTGTTGTTGTTAATCGCTTCTCAACCCCACATCAGACTCCCAAAGATCTCCCTGCACTCCTACAAGTCAACACCTCCCTCTGTTCTTCCAGCAGGCTGTTGCAATCCTTCAACCAATAGAAGGTTGCTGCAGCATTCAGTCATCAGCAAAGCGCCAACCTATTTCAGCAGGCTGCTACAACCCTGAAAACCAACAGTAGGCAAACAAACTCTCTCTAGCTTCCCTACATGCCACAATCATTGTTGCCCTTGACAGTGCCACTCTAACAGCTGATCAGTGGACTCCCCCTGCAGCTTTCCTGCAGGCCACAACCACCGATGTCCCCTGCAAGCTTCCTCCAACTGCGGTTCGATTCCCCTACCCTCATTGATTTTCTACTCATCCCTTCCATAGCAGCGAGTCACCTCTTCTAGGTCGGTCGACCAACCTTAGGTATGTGAAATAACCATGATTGTGACTATCCAGAAGAAAATGAGAATTTGGAGGAATCAGTAATAAAACTGGGAAAGGAGTTACAAAGTCTAGTCAAGACCCTTAGAAACATAAGAAATCAAGTTAGGCAATTAGCTAAACTCTTAAGTAATGAATTCCAAGGAAAGTCGGTGATACTAGAGGGTCAAAATGTTGAATCTGAATAATTTATCCCTAAAGAACATGCTGAGTTAGATGATTTTTGTTGGAGGATGACTGAGAAATAATATGCTCTTCTTTTCAAGACACCCAATTGCATTTTTGAGAAGATAGTTGATCCTATAATACCATCTATTGGAATGCCCCAAGAGAAAGAATCTGAAAAGATTCCTAAAGATCGTTTCTCATCTATTCAGGACCTTTCAAGGCTAAGGGAACTCGTCTGGAACCTCCACTGCTCACCCAGGGCATGAACTAGGAATTTAAACAGGTATGACCATGTCTAGTTCTGGCGTGGTCACTCCAAGGTGCTCAAGATGGAGAGCACGACGTAATTATGCTGCTAATGTGGTGTAGTCATGCCTGACACTGACGTGACCAGTTTCGGGCGTGGTCACATCGGCCTTCAGAAACATGAGGGTTTAAGCCCTTTAGCCTGGCGTGACCACCACAATTTTGGGTGTGGTAACAAAAAGCCAATAGCTTGCCTGACCAAAGTTTTTTATCATTTCTTCCTTCTTTCTTGGCAGCTTCTCCATTGGCCATGATGAGTTTGGGTGGTCAAGTAAGAGTGTTACATGTGGCATCCACCTCTCAACACGCCAAGGAATGAATGTCGTGTGGAAGAGGGAGATTATTTTATTATTTGGAGGGAAAATTCCTTGCATTTTCATTCGTTTCTTGGTGTGCTAAGGGGCCAATCCGAAAATAGCAAGAGGGAGAGCTCATTTAGCCAGGATATATTCTTGCTAGAGGTAAAGGGAGAGCTGGGGAGAAAGCTACATTCTTCTTTTTCCTCTTCATATTATTCTACTTGATTTTCTCCATTAAACCTTCCATTCTCTCCATCATATCTAAGAGAGGAATTGAGTGTGAGTTCTTTTGGGGCTTCATCCATTCGTTGAGGAAGGAGCAAGAAGATCCATCTCCTTTCATAAGGAGAGCCTCATCCATTCATTGGAGAAGATCAAAGAAGGGCATCTCCTTTCATTATGGAAGCTTCATCAATTATTTGGAGCAGGAAGTAGGAACTCCACCACCTCCTTTCATAAGGAGAGCTTCATCCTTTCATTGGAGAATGAGGAAATGAACGCTTCTTCATATCTTCTACAGTGAGAAGAGCTTCATCCTGTGAGAAGAAACGTGACACCAGTTACCACTGTGGTGGGATTTTTTCAGACCCTTGTATTTATCTTTTCCTAGAGCCCCTTGTTGACCTCATTTTTGGTTGAGGTCTAATTTTTTCGTCTTTAGTAGCTTAGGGTCTAGACATAGGACTTTCTTATTGACTATTCCTAGATGATTAGAAAAAGAACCCTCACCATTAGAAATTTCAAACCCTCTTTGGTCAATACGAAAGAGCTCAAGGGGAGTCCTCCATAGGATGGACAGACCTTAGGACTAACCTTGGGTGATCTGGTTTTTGTAGGGCTAACTTGCACACACCATACTCTCTCACAAACTCTAAGCCCTATGACCCCTTAGGTTGGTCTCCTGACTCCTTTTGAGAAGCTCATATGAATGAACCTATACCCCTAGTCTTTGGCTAAGAGGGTTAGAACCAACATATTGAGCATAAAAAAGAGTCCTCATATGGATCTTATTATTTTAGTATGACTTCATGGCTTGTTGGTCCATTTTGGCCCAAAATCACCAAATGACCAAAATACCCTTACAACCCCAATCTTTGTCAAAAATCCTAAAATTACCCAAAATACTCAAATTTGCCCAAAAATCATCTCAAACCCCCCACCACCACCTAAATTGACCAAAATTCACAAAAATTACCAAATTTTCAAAATACCCCCAAAATTGCAAAAATACCACTCATGGCCTAAAAATTTCAAAAATTCCAAAAATTCTCAAAAATTTCAAAATCATCCCAAATATTCTCAATTTCAATTTTTTATCATCAATTTGACCCAATTTGATCAAATTAGTCCAATTTGACCAAGAGCCCCAATATGCCCTTAAAGGCCCAAATGTTCCTAAATTAGCCTTAATCTTAGCCCAATTGACCCCAATCTTGTCTAATTTCAATTTCAAATCAAAATTCAACATTACCAATCCTATTCTAAACAAAATTCAAGCCCAATTTGATCCAATTGCAAGCCTAATTTCATTCAAATTAAAAAGGCTCAATTTTGACCATATGTCTAAATCCATCAAATTTGCCCATCAATTCAACTCAAAATCAATTGAAATTTTGCCAAATCCGTCATGAAATATTCCTACACCAAACTCAACATTCAATTAGCCCAAATTTTAGACCAAACTCAATTTTCATTTTAAAAGCCCAAGCCCACCACATATAATTCCAAAGGCCTAAATCCAAAGCTCATATGACAACTCTTTCTTTCATCATCTGTTTAATCAAATATCACTTCCTAAGTTTTAATTTCATGATCAATTCATTCCAAGTCAAGGCTCAAGATAAAACTCCACTAAAATACCAAAAATTCTAAAAATCCCTTCTCAGGAAAATTAGCCCAGCCAAAGGGGAGCCATGAAGCCACTCAAAAGCCATAAAAAAACCATGAGAGCCATGCCACATCATCAAACTATTAATGGCAAGAGGAAAAGCCACTATCAAACTTCTTTGAAAAGGTTTTTAACCCTTTAATGATTCCTCTAAACCTCATACTTAACCAAATCACTTGGATGAGGACTTCTCCACTCCAATTTAGCTGACTCATCGGATCCTCTTCAGTACAAGACTAACCTTGGTGGTTGAACCCAACCCAAATCATGTCTTGACCCAATTTGACCCAAAATGACCCTTTTCCCATACTATTTTAATCTCATACCTTTGAACATGACCAACCCCAATTGACTTCACCAAGACCAAGCCCTGACCTCCCTGAGTTGGATGGTAACCCTCCCTGGCCGGCCGGCCACCTTGGTGGCTGGAAAACCAAAAATCAAAAGCTCCACCATTGCCAAAACTCAAAATTAAACCCATCCAAGCTGGCTCATCCCAATTGGATTTTTGCACATTGTTGGCATTCACATAAGCAACTTAGAACAACCACCAATTGCTCATGATAGCCTCTCCTTCCCCATCTATTTAAACCCCCCCTCCATGGCCAACAGAGGAGAGCTTGAAATTCCTTGAGGAGACTCTACCAAATTGCTTCCAGAGCTTCTTTGAGACCTCTTGAGCTTAATCCAACCACCTTTAGCCACTCAAAGCCACTGTTCGATATCAATTTCTTAGCCTAACTTTTAGGCCAAAACATGACACTCCTCAAACCTCCACCAAATTCAAATTAATTGCACCCACACCATCTCCACAGTGAGAGAAGAAGATCTCCCACAAAAGCCCCATCACCAGAGCACCCTAAGGTGGACTTTGACCAACACCCCAAATCGAGTTTGGTCGAAATCATATCTAAGCGATTCACCAAGGCTTGAGGCTCCATCCCTAGGCTCTTGGGACCCCCACGAAGCTTTCACAAGCATTCAATCAAGGCTTCCCCTCTAGGACCAAGGTATTTAAAGTTAGCCCTAAATCGAGCTTCATTTGATTCTCCATGTGTATAAAGTTGATTTAATGGTCAATTAAGCGTATATAGATGTTCTCCTAGTCAAGACGAGTTTATAAGAAAAAACCACACTTGATTTGGTTGAGAATCGAGTAAGATATTAGGGTTTGAAAATAGACAGTTTGCAGGTTGGCCTCGTTGGGGACGATGACCGAGCGTCGTTGGATCGCGCATGTATCACACTGATGACTCTGGTCAAGCTGGAAGAGCCACGATTCAAAAAGGCAGAGCTAACATGGATGGCAGTGCCCTATCCCACGGTGACACGCGTCTCTTCGACGCGTATGAGGATCCAATCAGCGCTGACTGGTTTAAGTAGGAAATTATGGGATTTTTCTTATTTGCTTAATTCCCAAAACTTCAAAAATGCATAACTTTGTGTAGAAAATCATAAAAATAAAATAAAAATACATGTTGCTCAGTGAAGAGAGGAGAACAATGTGAAAATATTTTCATATTTATTTGATCCATATTTTATTTTTAATTAATTAAATTGTGTTTTCTTTATTTTGATTCTCCATTAGTATAGACATTTCACCATGACTTGAGCTTTGGAGCTTTGATTCTACATGTTATGGGGATGCTCTTTCTGATTTTTCTAAGATTAGGGGAGATCTCTAGGCATGAATGTCTAATTTTCAAGTTAATGGTCTCTGTTTTGGCATAAAAATTATAATAATTAAAATAATCATCAAAAAAATACAAAACTTATTTTGGTGGGTTTAATTTGGTCAGAGGATCCTAAAAAAATATAAACTTAGTTTAATTCATTTAAAAAAACCCTAATTGTCACAAACCCTAAAAATGAAAAGAAATTTAAGTTGGAGTAATTAAAAATTTAAATGACATAAAAACTATTTCACACTATAATTTAATGTTAAAGGAACCCCCCATAAAAACTTCAAGTAAATTGGAGTTAATTTGATCACTAAAATGGATTAATTAAGTGAAATGACATGTTTTACAATAAAATAATTATAATAATTAAAATTCAATTAAAAAATCACCAAATTGATTTTGGGAGCTCCTTATGATCAGAGAAACCTAACAAAAAATAAAATTAGAATTAAAATAAATACTTCATTTTTTGAGCAATTTTAAGCATTTAAATTAATTAAAATTAATTAAAAATCATAAAAATCACAAGATTATAAAAACAAACTAAAATATCATGTTTGACTTCCTTTTCATCTAGAACCAATTAAAATAATTTTCTTAATTTTCTAAGCAAGATATTGATTTTAAAAGGCTTAAAAATGAATTTTCTCTAATTTTCACTAAAACAATTCTAATAATTAAAATTTAAATAAAAAAAGTATGAAATTTATTTTTTTGGGTCCCCTGGACTCAGAGAGATTTAATAAAAATATAAAACTTAATTTTCTATTTATATATTATTTTATATTTAATTAATACTCAAAACGGACAATCAATTTTAATAAATAAATTAAATTACTAAAAATCATGAGAATTGGTCCAAGTGGTCCTCTAACCTTGATGAACTTCTAATAATTTTATCAAAGCCAAAAGTCTTATTTTAATTGAGTTATTAACTTTTCATTGAAAATCCTTATTTTTGCATTAAAAATAATTATAAAATTAAATAAATTTAGAAAAATCACATTTTCTCCTCTGATGCTTTAATTAACCTATAAGTAAGGTAACATAAAATTTTCAAGTCATTTGAGTCTAATTTAATGAATTATAGGGTACTAAGACCCTAGGGGCAAAAATGTAATTTTGAATTTTGAGCTTAATTAATATTTAGGCCTACCTAAGAGGTTAAATGGGTAATAAATGATCTTAAAATAACATGTCTTGATGATTGAAATATAAAAAGGGATAAGTCGTAGAACCAACCTCACTTTGAATTTCATAAAGGATAAATTTGTAATTCTTCAAAAATAATGAAATTAAAAGAATATTTAAATAGGGAGATACTAAAGTGAGGAGTTTGATTTGAAAGATCATAAATCACTGATTTGAAGCCCCCAATTAATAGTTTTGAAATGATTTATAATTCATTATAAGGATTAAGAATATAAATATTAAAAAAAATATTTTTTTTCTTAAAATTATAAATCCACCCATTAAATCTTAAGGGCTTAGTAGTGAGCTAGGCTTAATCAAAATGTTGTCTAATTAGGTTTAGAAAGTAACCTATAACGAATTTAAAACTTTCCAAAACACTACAAGCCCATTCTTTGAAATCAAATTAACCAAATTTTTTAATTAAGTCAAGTCTCCCTCAAGGGTCTTTACCCATATAACCCATAAGTGAGACATCAAGTGATAATACCAACTTAAGGGATAATCAAAACATCAAATTTCACTGAGATAAGGGTATTAACTGGGTGAACTATATAACAAACACAATAAGACCAAAACACTCAAGATAATTCCAGGGACCTTGAAATGTCTAGGGTATTTACCCGAGACTTCTTCATAATCCTTTGGAAATCTTGAAGGACATCTAGACTTATTATGATTTGCTTAATGGAATCATCCTTGAAATTTAAATACACCAAAATATGACATAGAATTTGGTAGGCACGCTTTAAGTTTGTACTTCCTATTTTTTTTTATAAAGCATACTTTAATTTCTGCAAAATTATATATGTATATGCTTTGCAAGTACTAAAGTTTCAGGTGGATAAATGAGAAAATTCACAAGGTATGCTTTTATAGTTTACAGTGCTTTCTTTTCTCGTACTTTCCTACATTGTACTTTTATACTTATAAATTTGCATGCTAAACAACGATGTCACTCTGAATGAAAACTAAAACCTTTAGAAAAACCACAAAACTGAAACCAAAACTAAAATTAACCAAGATAAAATTCAACGCCACAAAATTCAAAATATAAGGCAACTTAAAATTTTATCACAGACATCACAAAACAACAATTATAACTAAATTAAGACATCTCTATCGGGTGATCGAGAATCCCTCGTAGGAGGTAACATACGGTTGTTAACAAGATTTCCCACGGTCTAAATGAAAATACAAATTCAATAAGTTGAGTTTAGTAAATTCATTTGGACTAAGTGAATCCGATAGAAAATAGTGGTACCGGAATTTGATAAGTTCATTTGGACTAAGTGAATCCAATAGAAAATAATGATGCCGGAACGAGGGAACATCATAACCGGTGTCACTCTAATCAATTTTAGCATGCCCCATAATATTTAAATGACCATAACCATATTGATATCTGATTTGGCATCATAATTTGACACATTAGAAAACTTAAACTTGCCACGACGAGGAGCTTGGAACTAGCATTGTGGGCAGTTCGACCATCTTCAACAGCAAAACATGTCTTCACCAGCTAAACCATTATGTAGAATTAAGTAATAAATCCATAGGAATTTGAGGTTGTTTGCTTATGCAATGTAAATCCTCAATTTATCTTTAGGCTTTTGTATAGCTCTGCTATACAATTTAAGCCCTAACCTGCTTTAGGATTCTGAGATTGTCGTTTGTCACTATCTAAATCCTTACATCTTCCAGGCTATTTGTGTGATCGTTTCATACGAATATAAGCTCTAATTAATAAAATTGGCAGGATGAAACATTCAATAATTATAATCTCCAAAATTGAAGCCAAACCATAGGATAGCTTGGGAAGTCACCGAGATTCTCCTCCGGATCTATGACATCCCCTAGTTGTTCCTCTTTTGGATTCCATAATAAAATGTTTCAAACTTAAGTCATTCCCCTTTCACACCTCTTTGTCTGATCTCGTTAAAAAGTCCTACCTTTTTGAATTCCTTGAAGATAATATCCCTTAATTTTTATCGAAAGTTTTCTTAGGTGGCTCCAGTTATCTAAGATGTAATTAACTATAGAGTCTTGCCCTTATAGGAAGCATTTTCGAACCCAACTTAATATAAACCCTATTTAATTCTTTGTATTAAATAGGGAAAATTTTTGGCTTATAAATAAATAGGTTTTCGCAGATCTAAACGAATGTCATACGATCTTTAGTTTTTTTAATCGAGTCTTTACTAGTAAGTGATGTATCTATTCCTTGGGATAGGTACACTACTTATGATATTAGGCTTGTTTATTTAAACTACTGAGGATACGATATCGGTTCGGTCTTGTATTTTCAAAAATTTTAAATGTTATTTTTTCCAAATTATATATATAAATTAAATTAAAATGGGTGTTAGAACATCCATCCTAGCAGCTGACAACTCAATAACTCCTTAACCCAAAATAGTGTCGGCACCCCTAGGCTGGATGTTAGAGATTTAAGAATTAGGGCTTATGTGCTAGAGGGAGGACTTCTAGGTTAGGAAGCTTTCATGGATAAATACCTTGCAAATGCTGAGTGTTTTCCCCTTGCAAACCTTTAGCACCAAAAATCTATCGTCGGGGATGCAAATAATCCTGTGACTATTTAGCGGCCTTAACTTTTGATGAATGGGTTAAGACCAAATTATGAAAGTTATATCTATGAGAGGAGGTTTCACTTATAAAAGAGGGACCACATGGAAAAGTCTTTCACATTTTGCTGATTAGCTGGAAGTAGGCCCTCCATTGTTGAGCAACGGAATGGTAGCTACTATTTCATCATGCCAAACCTAGGTTTCTATTTGAGTGTGCTAAGGCGAGTATGATTTGCTATCATGCACAATAATTACATTACATAGTATGCATTATTGTGATGTATGTTTTGTGTTTTGCAGTTCGGTTTGATGGGCCGCCTTGACACTATAAACCCTTGCTTTTTGTTTTGATCAGCCGCCCCGACATGATCAACCCTACACTTTGGTTCGACCAGTCAAGCCGACACAGTTGAACTTGCATTTTTATTTTGATAGGCTGCCTCAACATCTTTAGCCTTGCATTTTGCATTGTGCATATCTTATATGTGCATGAGCATTATCCATATGATACTTTGCATAATCATTTGTTGCATTTGGTGTGTATTGCTTGCTTGCACCAACACATCCACACCTGACACATTCATTGTGCACCTCATGAATATGTGTCCCTACATGTTTATGGCTAGTAGTCATACTTCACATGAGCATGATACTTAGTGTCTCTGCCCATGACATCTTTGTGTAATGTGTATATCATTTCTTTATGCACACGCATTTGCACTTGCATACCTTTTACAAGAGCATGTGTTGCATATTTGAATTACACTTGAGTATTTGTCCGCACACTTACTTCACATGCATGTGATTCCCTCCAATGGGAATCAATCAACCCTTTAGGTGACTGCCTCCTCGGCAAACCCAATCCTTTTGGGTCACTGCCATCTCAGCACTCCCAACCCTTTCAGGTCACTGCCGTCTGACACACCTCAGATCACTACCACCTTGGCATACTTATTATTTAAGTCAATCTCTCTATGATACACTCACCCTTTGAGCCAATGTCTTTAAATTACACTCACATCTCATGATTCAATGACTTTGAGGTACGCACCACCACTGTGGTGTATGTTTACTTGCATTTACATTTGTATGCATGCTTGATAGCGAGGCAAGCTCGATAGGAGAATGACCCGTGTTGGTCACGATGATTCAACGGGCGTTGTTTTTCGGGTCAATCCTAACGAACAATGTGAGTTATTACATCACGATCGACACAAATATGATTGTGCTAAAGATCCAAAAGAACTAACTCGTGCTACCTTGCATGCTACATGTTTGTATTTAATGACCCTATTTTATAACTAAAAAAATCTATGTATTCTACTAATGATATCTACCATAATTTCAAAATTACGCAAATAGCAAGCTAGGTTATATGTAAGGCCAAGTCTCTTAAAAGTCCATCATGTGTTTTAGATTCTTTGGATCATTAAGACGGTTCCAGTGTAGCAACCCCGTCAAAGTCGAACGTATCCAAAGACTTTACCATATGCACTTAGATGTTGGTTAGAACAATTTCCGTTAGGTTGTGTGCTAAGCTAGCGTTAAGTTGTCAAGTAGTATTTTTTGCACCTAACTATTGTTCTTTGCTGGCTTGGTTATCCTAGCTAGGTGCCTTTTTCTACTTTTGTTTTTTTGGTCTACTTGCATGTTTTCTATGTTTGTGCATGTGTGGTGGTATATTGAGTCAGTTCTTCTTGCAGAGAGTCATGCTTAAAAACACACACTCACGTACAATGGGGAGGAGCAATGTAATGATTTATACTAACTCTTTTCTGCATACATTGCTTAGTTCCTCCCACCAGTCATGGCTTATATGTGTTGCATGTTAACTCGTGCTAACACTTTTTCTGCAACTTGAGTCTTTTATTTTATCATATAGTTGATAAAGTTTAGGATTGATCGTGTATCAAAACTAAGGCAAGGGCACGTGCTCCGAGGCACATGACACATTGAGCCACTTAACAAGGGAGAAGGAGCAACATGCTTGTGTCTCATGCCTTAAGTCTGAATCTACATTCTTGTATAAAATTAGGATCATGTATGTTTAAGTGATGCCTGGCCACTTATCTTGTTTTTCCTAGGATATGTCACTGATAATGGCGATACTTCTCAAAAGAAGGTATGTCTGGTGGGAATAGGCTTGAAAAAAATTCAGTGTGTTTACTATTTAGAGATTGATCATCGGAAGAAATATAGTCCAAAATGGAAGGAGAAGATAAAGATAGTTTTCTCTGAGACAATATTCAATCTTATTATGAAGAGATGTGATGGGGTATATTCAGATGTATCGTTATTTGTAGTTTCTCATAGTTTATATGCATATAAATTAGGTAAGATTTTAGATAAAAAGGCCACCTATCACATTTGTTTCCATCGAGAGTGGTTTTGTATGTACAAGAAGTTTGATAGTAGTTTAGTGAATTGGGGTAATGATCAAACTTGTCATACTATTAGTGTGAGGAGCTTCTCTATCAGGATGCATGATGGTACTTTGAGGGAGCTGACTAAGTTAGATATGTTTTGAATATCAGAAAAAAAATTATTGTTGGTTAGGACCTTAGAGGCTAAGGGCTACAATATAATAATTGAGTCGGGACTTCTCAAGATATGTCATGGATAACTAATTTTTATGAAGGGAGTTTATTATCATAACCTTTACTATCTTTAGGATAGTATAATGATTGAAATGATTACTATTGCTGATGATTATTCTGATGTCCTTATATTTTGGAATGTGTTGCTTACTCATTTTGGAGAGACTTTACTTAGATTAAGGTAAAATAATGATCGATAAAAGGAATAATCACATGCGAGCACAATTTTGGCAAAAAGATATGGGGTAGTATTGCCATCTACAATATAAATAATATTTTAGAGTATGTTGACTTAGATTTTTGGGGCTTGAAAAATATGACATAATCAACAAATAAAGATATTTTATCATTTTTACAATAATCACTCCAAATATATTTGAGTATACACCATGAAGCGCAAAAGTGGGGTGCTGAAGATTTTCATGACTTAGAAGAAGTGGATTGAAACTCTAACTGGCAAAAGGATTTGGTTTATCAAATCAAATAATGAGGGTAAATGCACATCAAATATGAGAGTGTCAGAGAGTTGGTATAGAGCACAACTTCATTGTTCTAGAAGCACCATAGCATTGAAGAATGGTAAAGAGGAAGAATAATACTTTGGTGAATAAAGTTTAATGTATTTTGTCCAATGTTGGGTAAAATATAATCTATTAAGTTGAGGTCATAAATCATGTTTATCACTTTGTAAATTGTTTGCTTTCAACACCTATTGAGAAAATTTTAAAGGTAATGTGGTTTGGGGCATTCTATTAGAGATTTTGAACACATTAAGGTATTTAGATGTCCAACTTACTATAATGTGCATAGTTATACATTCAAACCATGAGCAAAGAATATGATCTACATTGGCTTAAGGCGTGGAGTTAACAAATTCAAACTTTTTTATCATACTGAGATGAAGATTGTCATTAGCATGAATGTTTAATTTGATGAGACAAGCTTGTTAAAGCCTCATAAATAGAAGCGAGCAGAGAGTTCTATTGAGATCGCATGTATAAATTAGAAGTTGGAGTTTGATGCAACTATATTTATTTTATAAAGTTCATCCACTCATACTTAGGTTCCTGATCTAATTATAGCTTTGTAAGTACCTATTATCAATGCTTAGATGGAGATGAAAGAAGACGTTGAGGATGAGGTCCCTACTCAGAATTTTATTGTTAGAAATATGATGAAATTCCAGAATAACCCAAAATCATCTTGGTTAAGGGAACATATTACATTTGTACTTTCATCCATGAAGATTAAAATTTCTTATCACTACAAGGAAGCTCTAGAGAGCTCAGTTAATGATATCTAGAGAGGGGCAATGGATGAAAATATGGATTCTCATCATACAAATACTACCTTAAAGTTAGTAAGGCTTCCCCGAGAAGGAAATTCATTAGTTGTAAATGGGTATATATATATAAAGAAGGAAGGATCTCATAGAGCTGATGTGTGGTATAAAATAAGGTTAGTAACAAAAGGCTTTATGCAATGAGAAGAGATTGACTATGATGAGTTGTTCTCCCTAGTGATCACGCATCTTTCCATCTTTATTCTCTTAGCACTTATAGCATAGTACGATTTGATTTGGGAAGAGCTTGATGTTAAAAAACTGTACTCTTACATGGAAAATTAAATATAGAGATCTAAATTTTGTAGCCACTTACATATAGACCCTCAAAAGACATTATTTGTAGACTAGACAAGTCTTTATATGAATTGAAGCAATCACCATTATTTTGGTATAAGAAGTTTGATCATTTGATGATGAAACAAGAGTATACAAGGAGCCAATATGATTATTGTGTATATTTTAAAAAGTTGGTAAATAGTGAGTTCATCCATTTGTTTCTATATGTTAATACATGTTGATTGTATNCAAAATTACATATTTATTTCAATAGTCTATTAGTGACAGATAAACAATTTGAATTACATTGTTGTGATTAAGTATTGATTTTCTAAAATATTTATTTCAATTGCTTATTAGTGACAGATAAGCAATTTGAATTCCATTGTTGCGATTAAGTATTGCTTTTCTAAAATCTTAGTTATAGCTTCTAATGTTACTCTCTGTGGGATCGATATCTAGGACTCCATTAGAGTCCTATATTACTTGAGTGATATGTATACTTGCATTGATAAGTGTGACTTTACCATTATTGAATATTTTATATATATACATCTTTATCGAATCTACAACTGTTATTAAGTTTTTGGTGTCGTTGGTGAGGAATTAAATCTTCTAGCAGCAGTATTAATTACTTGTATTTTTAAGCATATATAAAGTTGTTGTCACTATCTTTAGGATAATATAATGATTGAAATGATTACTATTGCTGATGATTATTCTTATGTCCTTATATTTTGGAATGTGTTGCTTGCTCATTTTAGAGAGACTTTACTTTAGATTAAGGTAAAATAATGATTGATAAAAGGAATAATCACATGAGAGCACAATTTTGGCAAGAAGATATGGGCTAGTATTGTCATCTACAATACAAATAATATTTTAGAGTATGTTGACTTAAATTTTTTGGGCTTGAAAAACATGACATAATCGACAAATAAGGATATTTTATCTTTTTTATCAATAATCACTCCAGATATATTTGAGTATACACCATGAAGCGCAAAAGTGGGGTGCTGAAGATTTTCATGACTTAGAAGAAGTGGATTGAAACTCTAACTGGTAAAAGGATTTGGTTTATCAAATCAAATAATGAGGGTAAATGCACATCAGATGTGTTCTTATGAGAGTGTCAGAGAGTTGGTATAGACCACAACTTCATTGTTCAAGAAGCGCCATAGCATAGAAGAATGGTAGAGAGGAAGAATAAGACTTTGGTAAATAAAGTTTAATGTATTTTGTCCAATGTTAGGTAAAATATAATCTATTGAGTCGAGGTCATAAATCATGTTTATCACTTTGTGAACTGTTAGCTTTCAGCACCTATTGAGAAAAATTTAAAGGTGATGTGGTTTGGGGCATTCTATTAGAAATTATGAACACATTAAGGTATTTAGATGTCCAACTTACTATCATGTGTGTAGTTATGCATTGAAACCATGAGCACAAAATATGATCTACATTGGCTTAAGGCGTGGAGTCAACAGATTCAAACTTTTTTATCATATTGAGATGAAGATTTTCATTAGCATGAATGTTTAATTTGATGAGACGAGCTTGTTAAAGCCTCATAAGTAGAAGCGGGTAGAGAGTTCTATTGAGATTGCATGTATAAATTAGAAGTTGTAGTTTGATCCAACTATATTTATTTTATAAAGTTCATCCACTCATACTTAGGTTCCTGATCTAATTATAGCTCTATAAGTACCTATTATCGGTGCTTAGATGGAGATGAAAGAAGAAGTTGAGGATGAGGTCCCTACTCAGAATTTTACTGTTAGAAATATGATGACATTCTAGAATAACCCAAAATCATCTTGGTTAAGGGAAAATATTACATTTGTACTTTCAACCATGAATATTAAAATTTCTTATCACTACAAGGAAGCTCTAGAGAGCTCAGTTAGTGATATCTAGAGAGGGGCAATGGATGAAAAGATGGATTCTCATCATACAAATACTACCTTAAAGTTAGTAAGGCTTCCCCAAGAAGGAAATTGATTAGTTGTAAATGGGTATATATATAAAGAAGGAAGGATCTCATAGAGCTGATGTGTGGCATAAAATAAGGTTAGTAACAAAAGGCTTTATGCAACGAGAAGAGATTGACTATGATGAGGTGTTCTCCCTAGTGATCAAGCATCTTTCCATCTTTATTCTCTTAGCACTTATAGCATAGTACGATTTGATTTGTGAAGAGCTTGATGTTAAAAAACTGTACTCTTACATGAAAAATTAATTACGGAGACCCTCAAAAGACATATTTTGTAGACTGGACAAGTCTTTATATGAATTGAAGCGGTCACCATTATTTTGGTATAAGAAGTTTGATCATTTGATGATGAAACAAGAGTATACAAGGAGTCAATATGATTATTGTCTATATTTTAAAAAGTTGGTAAATAGTGAGTTCATCCATTTGTTTCTATATATTAATACATGTTAATTGTATTTATCAGTCGGATTGAGCTTGATAAAATGAAGAAGAAGTTGTCCAAATACAAAATAAGCTCTAACACAAAAATGCATGATAAGATAATGGAGTTGGGTGAATCTTACATAATTCTTAGCATAAATATTCTCAGAGATAAGACAACTGAAAGTTTTCATTCTCTCGAGAAGTATATATCAAAAGGTGTAAAAAAATTTATGATTGATAACTCAAGTAAGACAGTGAGTTTACCCATTGCAGTTCACCTTCAGTTGAGCTGAGATTATTGTTATAAAGATGATCATGAGAGAAAAGATATGTGATTGGTTCTTTTTGTTATTACAATTGGCAATCTAATGTATATCACGATTTGTGCTACAACAGATATTGCATAAGCGGTTGGTGTTATGAGCATCTTTATGCATGTTCCAAAACAGAGTTATTGGTAGGCTATGAATACTATTGTGAGGTATTTGAAGGGTACAATTGATATCAGTTTGGTGTTTGATAGACTGTCATTTATACTGGTTCATACTATGCATACAATATGGATATATGTAGGTTTATAATTGATTATTTATTCGTATTAGTAGTAGGTCCAAAAAGTTGGAGATATTTTCTCTAGTCTATTGCGCTTTATCTACTATGAAGGTTGAGTACATGCAGTCACTGAGGCAATGAAAGAAGCAATATGGATGCAATACCTATTGGATAACTTGGGATTTGATCAAGAGTTTATGATGATATTTTATGATAGTTAGAGAGAGATATTATTGGCCACAAATCCAATTTATCATTCCCTTACAAAACACATTGATCTGAGGTACCAGTTTGTTCGAGACTTCATTGATAATAACAATATTTTGATGGAGAAGATAAATACAGAGGAGAAGCAAGTGTCCATACTAAAGGTATTGCTAGATCAGAAGTTCACATATTGTAGGAGATTGGTGAATATATGAACTCGCATTTGATTGTCATTCAGACATTTTGAAAAACTTCTCGAGGTTTGATCTCTTTGGAAGAGGGTCCGTAAGCAACCATTTTGGTGCATTCAATTTTGTGTTAGAGCTCATTTTGGTCATTTCTCACTTATTTGGAATTGAGAGAAGAGGTGAAGATTTTTTTATTAAGGATTTATTTTTAAAAATGACTAAATTTATCATTTTATATTTTTTTATTAGTATGCCAAAATCCTCTCTTTTTTTAGGACCGATTAGGGTTGATTTTATGCATGAAATTTTGACTATATTTTGTTCATATTTTCTCTTTCTCCCCACCCGTTGATAGTGAAATAACCTCTCACAATTGACATAGTTTGATTTGTATCAAACCACATAAATTACACCATGTTTGATTTGTTTTTTGCGTGTGGTTTTAAACTCTGCATTATTTTACACAACAGAATAAATATTAAGTTAATCCTAAAATCAATCAAATATAAACTAAAATCTACATTTAATAGCTTTATTTATTCTAAGCTAGAAGTTAAGGAGAAAGGTGAAGGAAATATCAAATGATGTGATTACATACAAGCACTTTAATTTTTTATGACCACAAAACTAATGGGTGCTTATGAAGGAAAAATTAACAACATTGAGAAAACAATANGCAATTGGCAATCTGATGTATATCACGATTTGTGCTACAATAGATATTGCATAAGCGGTTGGTGTTATGAGCATCTTTATGCATGTTTCAAAACAGATTCATTGGTAGGCTATGAATACTATTGAGAGGTATTTGAAGGGTACAACTGATATCAGTTTGGTGTTTGATAGACAATCATTTATACCGGTTCATACTATGCATATAATATGGATATATGTAGGTTTATTATTGATTATTTATCGTATTAGTAGTAGGTCCAAAAAGTTGGAGAATTGTTCTTTAGTCTATTGCGTTTTGTCTACTATGAAGGTTGAGTACATGCAGTCACTGAGGCAATGAAAGAAGCAATATGGATGCAATACCTATTGGATAACTTGGGATTTGATCAAGAGTTTATGATGATATTTTATGATAGTTAGAGAGAGATATTATTGGCCACAAATCCAATTTATCATTCCCTTACAAAACACATTGATCTGAGGTACCAGTTTGTTCGGGACTTCATTGATAATAACAATATTTTGATGGAGAAGATAAATCTAGAGGAGAAGCAAGTGTCCATACTAAAGGTATTGCCAGATCAGAAGTTTACATATTGTAGGAGGTTGGTGAATATATGAACTCGTATTTGATTGTCATTCAGGCATTTTGAAGAACTTCTCGAGGTTTGATCTCTTTGGAAGAGGGCGCGTAAGCAACCATTTTGGTGCATACATTTTTGTGTTAGAGCTCATTTTGGTCATTTCTCACTTATTTGGAGTTGAGAGATGAGGTGGAGATTTTTTTATTAGAGACTTATTTTTAAAAATGACTAAATTTTTCATTTTATATTTTTTTATTAGTATGCCAAAATCCTCTCTTTTTTTAGGACCGATTAGGGTTGATTTTTATGCATGAAATTTTGACTATATTTTGTTCATAATTTCTCTTTCTCCTCACCCATTGATAGTGAAATAACCTCTCACAATTGACATAGTTTGATTTGTATCAAACCACATGAATTACACCATGTTTTATTTGTTTTTTGCGTGTGGTTTTAAGCTCTGAATTATTTTACACAACAGAATAGTCATAAAGTTAATCCTAAAATCAATCAAATATAAACTAAAATCTACATTTAATAGCTTTATTTATTCTAAGCNGCTCTGCATTATTTTACACAACAAAATAATCATAAAGTTAATCCTAAAATCAATCAAATATAAACTAAAATCTACATTTAATAGCTTTATTTATTCTAAGCTTGAAGTTAAGGAGAAAGGAGAAGGAAATATCAAATGATGTAATTACATACAAGCTCTATAATTTTTTATGACCACAAAACTAATGGGTGCTTATGAAGGAAAAATTAACAACATTGAGAAAACAATAATTNGGAAGGAAATATCAAATGATGTGATTACATACAAGCGCTTTAATTTTTTATGACCACAAAACTAATGGGTGCTTATGAAGGAAAAATTAACAACATTGAGAAAACAATAATTGAAGTAAAATATTTATTAAAAGGGGAAAACAACAGGGGGTTGCTGTTTTTCTGGGAAATATGAGGAAGAAAACTTGAGGGATGACTACCTTATGGCAGGGGATCGCAATTAAAAATTGAGGATTACTATTAGTGGCTCAAAGTTTGTAAAAGAAAGGATGATGCACAACTAGGGGTGTAAACGAGCCGAACACGGCGAGCCCTCGTTTATATTTCGAGCTCAAAAAGTGTGTTCGTGTTCGGCTCGTTTGCTTAACGAGCCGAACACGAGCTGNCCCTCCGGTCGGGGGTTCGAATCCTCTTTGACACAGTTGGCCTTAAGGAGTCGGTAATCAAATTGTTAGACACATTAGGGGTGGCTAGAGACTCGTATAATAGTCTCTGGTCATTTCTTTGAATATATATATATATATATTACACGCATCGCGTACTCAGATCAGTTGGTCGGGCATCTGTTTGTCAATTGTAAGTCTCCTCTAGTCTGGAGTTCGATTCCCCCCAGTGGAGGGTGTGATGCTCGAATTGTTTGCGTATTGGGGATGATCGAGACTCGTATAATAGCTTCAGGCCATTCCTTTTTAATATATATATTACACATGAATGAATGTATGTTTGTGCTTCGAATAGTTTGACTGTCCGTAAAAATAATATATGGTTATAAATTTTAAATTATTAATTAAAGAGATAATGAATTAAGCAATTGTTGTTTTNCCATTCCTTTTTAATATATATATTACACATGAATGAATGTATGTTTGTGCTTCGAATAGTTTGATTGTCAGTAAAAATAATATATGGTTATAAATTTTAAATTATTAATTAAAGAGATAATGAATTAAGCAATTGTTGTTTTTAGATAATATAACATGATATTTCCATCTTAAGCAAATAGGTACTCACTCAAGGTATGAAGGCCCATATGGTTGTTAGAAGATAGAAATTGTAATTGACCAAATGAACATTTAGATTAAATTTATAGATGTATTTTCTTAGACAGTTATGGTCATAAAAATTTATATTCTAGTAAATATATGAGGATGACCACTAACTTAATTAGTAAAAATATTGAAATTTATTATTTATATTTTTAATGCAACACTCAACATTCCACCCTCAATAATTTAAATAAATACAATTAAAAAAAACAAAACAATCCATGTATAATTTATGATCTATTTTATACTTGAAAACAAAGAGACCATTTTAAATCACTTTTAATTTTTTAAATTTTTTAATTTTATTTTATTTTGTATATATTTTTACCTGAAATAATGCATGTATAATGTTTTATTATTATATTCCATTTCAAAGTTTAAGCAATCATGAAAATAAAATTAAAAAAATTTGCAAGAAAAAATATATACTTATTATTCCTTATTCATATTCAATTTAACTCCTTTTCAACATTCTAAAAGATGGTCACATTTCTTACATGTGCTTCAAAAGGCAAGTTGCCTTATCTTTAAGTATTTGGATGATTTACATACATATCACATAATTCCTATGTGTTTTACATATTTATCCCCTAAACTCTGATTNTCAAGTTGCCATATCACATAATTCCTATGTGTTTTACATATTTATCCCCTAAACTCTGATTATTTTACATTTATTCCACTTTGAAGTTAGAAGTTAGATATGCGTAAATACATAAGAATTGTGTGGTATGTATGTCAATGTAATTTTTTTTTTTACTTCTAATTATAAAAGAAAATGGTTGCTTAAAAAAAAATTAAAAGAATTATTTTGAATTGACAAAATCTCTAAATTTTTAATGCATGGTGAGACACTAGCCAACTTCTACAAATAGCTAAAATTTATAGAGCGTGTCTTAATTGATTGAGCTAGATAAACTTTTCTATATGTGTATGATTGTTACTTCTATGAAAAGTATTAAAATTTAATGATTGTAAATTAGGAAGTGTGCATATTAGGAAGATTGATATTATACAANTAAATAGCTAAAATTTATAGAGCATGTGTCTTAATTGATTGAGCTAGATAAATTTTTGTATAAGTGTATGATTGTTATTTCTATGAAAAGTATTAAAATTTAATGATTGTAAATTAGAAAGTGTGCATATTAGGAAGATTGATATTATACAACTTAATTTAGGCAGATCTAATTACTTGATCATCCTATANCTGAGAAGAAGAAGAATTTGACAAATAAAAGTGACGGTTGTGCTATTTTTCAAAAGTGTGGCACAATCTTAAAAAAAATCAATGTACTGTCTATTTGGAGACTCGCCATTAGAAGATAAATTATTCAAAGTTGAAGGAGAAGGAAAATAAAATTAGANACTTGACAAATAAAAGTGACGGTTGTGCTATTTTTCAAAAGTGTGGCACAATCTTAAAAAAAATCAATGTACTGTCTATTTGGAGACTCGCCATTAGAAGATAAATTATTCAAAGTTGAAGGAGAAGGAAAATAAAATTAGAGTTACCTCTATGTGAAATCCAACTACATTGTGGAGAGGAGTGACGAGACGAACTTAGATATATCATTATCTGCAATTTCTCACAATTTATATACAAATGATTCATGTTGAATTCTAGACACATGTGTTACCTATCATCTTTGTTTCCATCGAGAGTGGGTCTATACATATAATAAGCTGGATAGTTATGTAGTGATTGTAGGCAACAATCAATTTTGTTGTACTATTGATAGGCAACATTTTTATTAAGGTTCCTGATAGTAGTGTGAGGGAGCTGACCGATGTTAGTTATGTTTCAGATACCAAGAATAATTTCTTATAAGTTGATGTCGTAATGGACAAGGGCTACAATGTATGTATTGATGCAGCAGTTTTAAAGATATATCATGGTGCACTAATTTTTTATGATGGGAGTTCATCACAATCTTATTATCTTTAGCGTAGTATACTGAATGAAATTATGGTTGCTGCNTAAAATTAGAGTTACCTCTATGTGAAATCCAACTACATTGTGGAGAGGAGTGACGGGACGAACTTAGATATATCATTATCTGCAATTTCTCACAATTTATATACAAATGATTCATGTTGAATTCTAGACACATGTGTTACCTATCATCTTTGTTTCCATCGAGAGTGGGTCTATACATATAATAAGCTGGATAGTTATGTAGTGATTGTAGGCAACAATCAATTTTGTTGTACTATTGATAGGCAACATTTTTATTAAGGTTCCTGATAGGAGTGTGAGGGAGCTGACCGATGTTAGTTATGTTTCAGATACCAAGAATAATTTCTTATAAGTTGATGTCGTAATGGACAAGGGCTACAATGAATGTATTGATGCAGCAATTTTAAAGATATATCATGGTGCACTAATTTTTATGATGGGAGTTCATCACAATCTTATTATCTTTAGCGTAGTATACTGAATGAAATTATGGTTGTTGCNTATATATGATATAGATTGAAAAATGAAAACATACAAATAGATATATTTATAGTTTAGCTTTAACTAAGCCAATGTCCATGGGATGGATAAGATAAGCAGCTCCACTTTTAAAAGAAGCTACATCCCATATGCATAATATCAAGAACACTCACTAATCTTTTGCATTTCATTTATATAACTACACTCAAAATTCAAAATAACCCGAAAATTATTTATAAAGAATTTCCCTTAAGAAGATGTGCTGTTCTTCTAGCTTGTGCAGTAAGGAGCCACTAATCCTCTAGAAAATCCTACAAATTGAGAGGGTGAACCTCTGAGATGCAAAAATTCATAATTTCACATCTTTGAAGAAACTTGCCAACCTATAGTTACAAAAAGACGACCCTAACATGCTTTCCAAAGGAACAATCCACATGCAGCTCAAGGATTCAAGATGCGATTCTAAATGTCTTGATCTTGAGACCATGTGGCTCCAATATCAATAACACATGCACATAATTCAAAGTGAATTCTAATACAGTTTCAGTCAATATTCATCCTTATAAGGCTCCAATCTAAGGAATTATGATGTCCCAAATATGACTTTTGATGTATCAATCAATCATATAAGAAAATGTTTTCAATATTTTCTATTATATTGAGTCAAAACCAACAATATCTAAGAAATTAAAAAAAAAAACCCAAAAATTGTTCATCAAACTTTTCACATAAAAGAGAAATAAAACATAAGTATCTCAAATCTCTACACATATAAATCATAATCTATGAAAAATACACATCCTTGTGACCATATATCTAACTTATTTTCTCACTCACATTTAAGGAAAAAAATTTTAAAAAAGGAATAACAGAATCCTCACAACTTGTAAAATAATAATTGTCTACTTCTATCAAAATATCCCAAACAATTTCCTTCTCAACCAAAGCAAACAATCATCCACCTCCCAAAGCATTTACTTCATCACTATTCTCCTCTTCACCGGATCTCCCTTAGCCTTAATCAAATGTTTCAGCACCTTCAGATACTTCCCAACAATGCTCCCCTTCCTCCTCAAAACAGCAACTTTACTGCACTTCTCCCCTGCAACTTCATCTTCCTTCTCATCCTCAACTTTCAACTCTTCACTCTTCAAGATCTCCTCTTCCACCTTCCTCCTGCTGCCATTCTCTGTCGCCAACAGCTCTATCAGAGAAGAACGACGAAGAGAAGCCTGTAGGTCGTCTTCTTCCTTCCCAAGCTCCTCCTCATCACTGAAAATCTTTGGCTTCCTTGTTCTCCTGGACATGTTGGGGTCGTAGCGCCGAGAAGGAGTGATTGCGTTTGTGTTGTCTTCATGATTGAACATTTTTTCTGTGATGAAAAGAGAGAGTGAAGAGCTTTGTTTGATTTAAGGTGGAGGAAGGAAGGAGAGAAGTGGGTTCAGTGAGAGTTGGGTGGTCGGTTTCTAGTGATAAAAAGTTGAGGGAAAGATGATCGATTATTGTCTTGTTTCGTTTTGAGAGGGAGAGTTTAACGGATTGAATGCTATTGTTGATGTATATTAATGAACCACCTTTAATTATATGTGTGTGTGAGTGTGTGTGTTTGTGTCACGTATCCCGACCAGTTGGTTGGCATCCACGGTATAAAAACCCTCAGATCGGGGGTTCGAATCCCCTCTGGCATAGTTGGCTTTAATGAGGTGGTATTCAAATTGTTAGGCACATTAGGGGTGGATAGAGACTCGTATAATATATATATATATATATATATATATATATATATATATATNTGAAAAAATCTAAATGTATGATATTTCCTATATTTGAAATATTTCAAATTTGTACACCCTAATACTCTCTTATTTATATGAGGGGTTATGGAAGATTTGTGTGTGTTGAGTTATAACCCTAATTCAATTGATTTTTGTTTTATTCCCACATGTTGATAGTGGAATAACCTCTCCCCATATACATGCATGGATTTTGTGGATTTGTGTCGAACCATGTAATTTACACTGTATTTGACTTGTTTGTTTATTCTGTGATTTTGTTTTCCACATTGTATTGCGCAACAATTATGTTTTACCTAATAGTTTAATATCATTCAACGATAAAAGAATCTTACATTTTTAATGCACTTTGAATTTTGGTTGAAGGATTAATAAAGTTTGGTCTGATTTGAACTTAATGTAGCTAAGCCTAAATTAATAACATATTAATGTATGTTGTTGTTAAGAAAAAAGTTTTATTTATATTTAAAATTGATGTCAACAAAAAAGTCATTCAATTGCTATTTCAAGTTTTAGCAAAGTTATAAAATTGCATGTAAGTGACTTGTAATGAGCCCAACAACACCTCATATTTACATCATTAAAACACTCAAATACTAAAAAATATATCAAATATTTAAGAAACAAATATTATTGATCATCTAAGGAAGTGTTTGGGATTTTTGACAAAAAATAACCAATAACCAAGATGCCACAAAAAAAGAAGGAAAAGGAAACCTATAATAAGCCTTCATTGAACAATTGAAGGGGACTTCATGCGCGTGAGTTCTAAGATTTCAACAATTCAAAAGCTCTACCAAATGACAAACATCACTAATTACCACTGGCAATTTTTCTCGTTTGCTCATCATTAATCTTCTAAAGCGGCCCATATGTTCGTAATTACCCAATCATAATCTCCAACCACCAACCGATGCTAGTGACCATCATCACTAGATTGTTAATCACCACCAACACCTATTACTATTTATTACTTTTCAGCATGTTTTGCTACTCATAAGAACTAACACCAAAGATTCAACTTTTGTAATCCCGACTTTTCAAATGGGAGGGAAATGTAGATTTTTGTAATCATCATCTTATATAACGATGGTGGCGGTTGACAGCAATAGCTAACATCTAACATGACACGAATTTATTCTTATAAATTATCAAAGGATTTTACGCTTAACACTAAAATGAATATTAAATTCTATAAGGGCTAAATGAGATGATTAAGTTTTTAGGTGGCTTAAATTTGGTGACTTAGTTAAATGCGGTCATAATAAGTCATAATAGAGAAGAAAAGGAAGATTTCTTCCGTACATTCCACTCAATTCACATATCTAACTCCTAAACTATATATATATATATATATATATATATATATATA
>JXCR01143388.1:37793-101339 GCA_002079205.1 Phalaenopsis hybrid cultivar
CGAGATTCGGCTCGGGTACAGTTCGATTTCAATAAGAACCAGATCGCGGAGAAACAACGCCGTCTCAAAAAGAAGTACTGCAATGTTGCCGCCAAGATGGGATCGGGCAGGGGTTCGTTTTGAAGAGCCCTCACGATCGACTACCTACGAGATTTAACGTAAGATCTGGAGCACCACATTTTTCCGCCAAGGGTTTCTCTAGTGTCACAACTGCGCCTCTCTCCTCCGCAAGCCTCGATTCCCATCCATGGATGTTGCCGCTCCTGCAAAACCATTGCCGACAACGTCCTCAGGGTTGGCTCCGCTTGCAGATGCTACTTATCCTCCACATACTGCTGGATGGTACTCCGTGAAAAGGTTTCTAAAAGCATAATGTCTCATTTTTGAAAGAACAAGGTGAAAAAGAAAAAAATTTATCTTGAAGAAGATCAGACTTGCTCGACAGGCAGATAAATGTCGTAGGTCTGCTCGCCAAGAGATGGAACTTATTCTAAAGTGCAAAATTCATTCATTATGAAAATTAAAAATCCTTGAGTTGAAAAGGGATGCTATGTTTGTATCATCATTCGTCTGATTCAGATCTTCTTTACTAGGCATCGCTGCTTCCGTGGCATCATCGACTGTTTCTTATGCTTCACTTCATCCGCTTCAGCTTCGGGCTTCGACACTTTTGAGCTTCAACATTCTTGGGTTTCAGCCTCTCGAGCTTCGGCACTCTTAACCTTTGGCCTCTCGTGCTTCGGTACTCTCAGGCTTCGGTCTCTCGGGCTTCGGTCTCTCGGGCTTCGACATTCTTGGGCTTCGGCACTCTTGAGATTCGGCAATCTCGAGCTTCGGCAATCTCGAGCTTCGGCAATCTCAGGCTTCGGTCTCTCGTGCTTCGACACTCTCTGGCTTCGGCATTCTTAGGCTTCGATACTCTCTGGTCTGGCTGCGACATTCTTAGGCTTCGGCAATCTCAGGCTTTGACACTCTCGACTTTGGTAGCTTGAGGATTTTTTGCCCCGACAATGTTATCAGCTTCTTGTTAGCAAATTGATGTTTCATGATCAGCCAACATCAATTTGAGGTGACATGTCAATCAGGAAGGACGGAAATCAGACAGCAGAATTAGGAGTTTTCTATAATTAGGAGCTTCATTATTTCCAATATCTTTATTTTGATTTATTTCCCTTTTAGTTGAATATTTAGATTAGGAATATGTATTATTAAGTTACCTAAAATAGATTATATGCACTTTATTTTGTACCTAAAATTAATTGTAAGATTGTTATTTAATGGAATGAAAGCAAAGAAAAAAGGCAATTGAGCCTATTCAGAATTTACCCTATTTTTCTCAAAACTTTGACATATATATATATAGGGTTTTAAGCAACAAGAAAGCCAAAATATTAGATGGGTCTCACGGGATAAATGGATTGAACCCACCAGCTATATATTTAGTGATCTGAGGCTGACCATATCGATCATATACTCATTTGTCGTATCTTTGGAAGTGACAAACAGTAGAGCTCTTTAGTGTTCGGAAGGATTCTGCGAAAACCTCTGAAGTACGTCAACATTCCAAAGAGTTTCTTAGAACGGATCTATTATACCTCAATTTTCAAGTGAGTAATTACAGTCAAACTTGTCTATATTACGCAAGTTCTAACCACACTCATACGAGCTAGTTGAATTTTTTCACCAAACTTGTTGATAACTACCTGACTACACCACCGAGCTTGACGAGCAGCTCTCTGAGGCAGAAGGAAGAGAATTCTCATTTGTCAGCATACATGCTGCTATTTATTAACAATATGATACTCCATANTAATTGTAAGATTGTTATTTAATGGAATGAAAGCAAAGAAAAAAGGCAATTGAGCCTATTCAGAATTTACCCTATTTTTCTCAAAACTTTGACATATATATATATAGGGTTTTAAGCAACAAGAAAGCCAAAATATTAGATGGGTCTCACGGGATAAATGGATTGAACCCACCAGCTATATATTTAGTGATCTGAGGCTGANCAGTTAGTCGGACATCTGTTTGTCAGTTGTAAGTCTCATCTGGTCTGGAATTCAATTCCCCCCAGTGGAGGGTGTGATACTCGAATTGTTTGCGTATCGGGGATGGCCGAGGCTCGTATAATAGCCTCAGGCCATTCCTTTTAAATATATATGTTATACACATGAATGAATGTATGTTTGTGCTTCGAATAGTTTGGCTGTCAGTAAAAATAATATATATGGTTATAAATTTTAAATTATTATTTAAAGAGATAATGAATTAAGCAATTGTTGTTTTTAGATAATATAACATGATATTTCCATCTTAAGCAAATAGGCACTCAATCAAGGCATGAAGGCCCATATGGTTGTTTGAAGATAGAAATTGTAATTGACCAAATGAACATTTAGATTAAATATATAGATGTATTTTCTTAGACAGTTATAGTCATAAAATTTATATTCTAGTAAATATATGAGAATGACCACTAACTTAATTAGTGAAAATATTGAAATTTATTATTTATATTTTTAATACAAAACAATCCATATATAATTTATGATCTATTTTATACTTGAAAACAATGAGGCCATTTTAAATCACTTTTAATTTTTTTTTTTTTTGTATATATTTTTACTTAAAATAAAGCATGTATAATGTTTTATTATTGTATTCCATTTTAAAGTTTAAGCAATCATGAAAATAAAATAAAAAAAAATTGCAAGAAAAAATATATACTTATTATTTCTTATTCCTATTCAATTTAACTCCTTTTCAACATTCTAAGAGATGGTCACATTTCTTACATGTGCTTCAAAAGTCAAGTTGCCTTATCTTTATGTATTTGGATGATTTACATACATATCACATAATTCCTATGTGTTTTACATATTTATCCCCTAAACTATGATTATTTTACATTTATTCCACTTTGAAGTTAGAAGTTAGATATGTGTAAATACATAAGAATTGTGTGGTATGTATGTCAATGTAATTTTTTTTTCACTTCTCATTATAAAAGATAATGGTTGCTTTAAAAAAATTAAAATAAATATTTCCATATGATAAAATCTCTAAGTTTTTAATGCATGATGAGACACTAGCCAACTTCTATAAATAGCCAAAATTTTATAGAGCATGTGTCTTAGTTGATTGAGCTAGATACAGTTTTGTTTATTTGTATGACTGTTATTGCTATGAAAAGTATTAAAATTTAATGATTGTAAATTAGGAAGTGTGCATATTAGGAAGATTGATATTATATAACTTAATTTGGGGAGATCTAAGTACTTGATCTTCCTATATTATGAAACATAATATGAAGAGGTATAAATATATGATTTTTCTTATATTTAGAATATTTCTAATTTGCATTTTTTAATCTTCTCTTATTTGTATGAGAGATTACGAAGAATTCGTACGTGTTGAATTGTAACCCAAATTTGGTCGTTTTTCTTTTCCCTTCACATGTTGATAGTGGAATAACCTCTCCCCATGGATGAAAGTTGATTTGTAATGAACCATCATGTAAGTCATATTGTGTTTGGTTGTTTGTTTGTTGTGTGAATTTATTTTCTTCATTGTTATACTAAAAAAATTGTATCATTGTCGAATTGGCGCATGTAGTGACAGACAACTGCGATTCCATTATAGACATGGATGCAAGACTAATAGATTTAAAAAAGTTAAGCTACAAGATCTAGTGGTGCCATGGATAATAACGTATCATTGGGTGCTTCAACATCCACCACAATGGTGGAAAAGGCATTGATTTGTCAGGTGATTATGCATCCTATGAAGATCAAGGTGATGAAATTTGATGGCAAATACATATTTAACATGTGGTAGTGTGAGGTGATTGATGCATTGCGCTCTTTAAAACTAAAGAAAGTTTTTGTCATAGCGATGAACATTTTGGAGAGACGTTAGAAAGAGATTAGTTGAAGATGAACCAAAGTGTTTGTGGCTTGATTTAAAAATGCTCATTTTAAGAGATTAAATATGAGATGATGATGAAGTCTTTTGTAGGAAAATTATGGAGAAATTTGGAGAACAAATATCTTATGAAGAGCATGGAGAATTGTGCTCATATGTATCACCGACTCTACAAGTTTCAAATGAGATGCAGGCTTACTATTTATGACCACTTGAATTATTTTATAAAGCTTTTGACAAATTTGATAAATCTAGATAAAGGGGTTAAAGATGAAAATAATACAACTTTTTTATTGAATTTGCTCTCAGATGACTACAAAAACTTCACGATGACACTCATTCATGAGAATGATGTCTTGAATTATGATAAGATGTCTAAGACGCTAGTGAACCATGAGTTCCTTCGAAGGGACAAAGAGTCATTAAAAATGGAGTTGGTTGGGGCACATATACTCCAATGTGGTAGAGTTGAGAAGAAGAAGATTTGACAAATAAAAGTGATGGTTGTGATACTTTTCAAAAGTGGGGCATAGTCTTAAGAAAAATCAATGTACTGTCTATTTGGAGACTTGCCATTAGAAGAAAAATTATTCAAAGTTGAAGGAGAAGGAAAAGAAAAATAGAGTTATCTCTTATGTGAAAGCCAACTATATTGTGGAGAGGAGTGACGAGACGGATTTAGATATATCATTATCTGTAGTTTCTCACAATTTATATACAAATGATTCATGTTGAATTCTAGACACATGTGTTACCTATCATTATTGTTTCCATCGAGAGTGGTTTTATACATATAATAAGCTGGATAGTTATATAGTGATTGTAGGCAACAATCAATTTTGTTGTACTATTGATAGGCACCATCTTTATTAGGATTCCTGATAGTAGTGTGAGGGAGCTGACCGATGTTAGTTATGTTTCAGATACCAAGAATAATTTCTTATAAGTTGATGTCGTAATGGACAAGGGCTACAATGTATGTATTGATGCAACAGTTTTAAAGATATATCATGGTGCACTAATTTTTATGATAGGAGTTCGTCATCACAATATTATTATCTTTAGCGTAGTATACCAAATGAAATTATGGTTGTTGCTCAAGATTCAATTTATCGTGCATGTACCAAGCACATTGATGTTAGGTAATACTTTGTTTGGGACTTGATTAATGATGGTAATATGTTGTAGAAGAAGATAAATACAAAGAAGAATCGAGCTGACAAACTCACAAATATACTATCAATCCAGAATTTCACCTGATATAAAAGTTTGGTGACCATCTAGGCTCATGATTGAATGTCTATTCTGCCATTTTGAAGTAGTACTCAGAGCTTGATTCATTCAGGTACATAGACAAGGGTCCTGGTGCAGTCATTACATGTTGGATCTCATTTTGATCATTCCCACTTATCTGGAAGCGAGAGATAAGGTGGGGATTGTTATGGAAAGTATTAAATCTAACATTTGTAAATTAGGAAGTGTTTATATTATGAATATTGATATTATGTAACCTAGTTTCGGGACATCTAGTCATATCATCTTTCTATATTGTGAAATCTAATTTGAAAAGATCTAAATGTATGATATTTCCTATATTTGAAATATTTCAAATTTGTACACCTTAATACTCTCTTATTTATATGAGGGGTTATGGAAGATTTGTTTGTGTTGAGTTATAACCCGAATTCAACCGATTTTTGTTTTATCCCCACATGTTGATAGTGGAATAACCTCTCCCCATAGACAACTGTGGATTTGTGTCGAACCATGTAATTTACACTGTATTTGACTTGTTTGTTTGTTCTGTGATTTTGTTTTCCACATTGTATTGCGCAACAATTATGTTTTACCTAATAGTTTAATATCATTCAACGAGAAAAGAATCTTATATTTTCAATGCACTTTGAATTTTGGTTGAAGGATTAATAAAGTTTGGTCTGATTTGATCTAATTGTAGCTAAGCCTAAATTAATAGCATATTAATGTATGTTGTTGTTAAGAAAAAGTTTTTTTTATATTTAAAATTGATGTCAACAAAAAAGTCATTCAATTGCTATTTCAAGTTCTAGCAAAGTTATAAAATTGCATATGTCAGTGACTTGTAGTGAGCCCAATAACACCACATATTTACATCATTAAAACACCCAAATACTAAAAAAATATATCAAATATTTAAGAAAACAAATATTATTGATCATCTAAGGAAGTGTTTGGAATTTTTGACAAAAAATAACCAATAACCAAGATGCCACAAAAAAGAAGGAAAAGGAAACCTATAATAAGCCTTCATCGAACAATTGAAGGGGACTTCATGCGCGAGTTCTAAGATTTCAACAATTCAAAAGCTCTACCAAATGACAAACTGGCAATTTTTCTCGTTTGTCCGTCGTTAATCTTCTAAAGCGACCCATATGTTCGTAATCACCCAATCATAATCTCCTACCATCAACCGATGCTAGTGGCCATCATCACTACTTTTCAGCATTTTTTGCTACTCATAAGAACTAACACCGAAGATTCAACTTTCGTAATTCTGACTTTTTCAAATCGGAGGGAAATGTAGTTTTTTGTAATCATCATCTTATATAACGGTTGTGGCGGTTGACAGCGATAGCTAACATTTAACATGAGACGGACTTATTCTTATAAACACTTAACACTAAAATGAATATTAAATTCTATCAGGGCTAAATGAGATGATAAATTTTTAGGTGGCTTAAATTTGGTGACTTAGTTAAATGCGGTCATAATAGAGAAATAATTAAGAAAAAGNATAGATTATATGCACTTTATTTTAAACCTAAAATAGATTGTAAGATTGTTATTTAATGGAATGAAAGCAAAGGGAAAAGACAATTAAGCCTATTCAGAATTTAGTCTATTTTTCTCAAAACTTTGGCATGGTATTAGAGCCAAGTTTTTCCCCTAGCCACCGGTAGTTATTGGAGGAACGTCAAGGAGGAAATATTTCTTTGCCTTGATTCTCGCTCGTTTGCTTTGTCTAAAACCCCGCACCACAACCATGGCNAAGGAGGAAATATTTCTTTGCCTTGATTCTCGCTCGTTTGCTTTGTCTAAAACCCCGCACCACAACCATGGCCTCCGCCGGAGAGGACGATCCCGCCGCAGAAGACGACGAAGTCACTAATAGCGAGGAAATGATCGACATCAACGACCACATACATCGGCAAATCGCCAATACAAGTGGAGGAGAGGAATCCCGACGGATGTTTCAGAAGTTGTGGACTCGCGCAGACGAGATGAAGGTCTTGCAGGGATTTTTGGAGTTTACGTCGAAGAGGGGAACGACGCACGCCAACTACTAGGATGACACGAGACCCTTTTTCAGCGAGATTCGGCTCGGCTACAGTTCGATTTCAATAAGAACCAGATCGCGGAGAAACAACGCCGTCTCAAAAAGAAGTACTGCAATGTTGCCGCCAAGATGGGATCGGGCAGGGGTTCGTTTTGAAGAGCCCTCACGATCGACTACCTACGAGATTTAACGTAAGATCTGGAGCACCACGTTTTTCCGCCAAGGGTTTCTCTAGTGTCACAACTGCGCCTCTCTCCTCCGCAAGCCTCGATTCCCATCCATGGATGTTGCCGCTCCTGCAAAACCATTGCCGACAACGTCCTCAGGGTTGGCTCCGCTTGCAGATGCTACTTATCCTCCACATACTGCTGGATGGTACTCCGTGAAAAGGTTTCTAAAAGCATAATGTCTCATTTTTGAAAGAACAAGGTGAAAAAGAAAAAAATTTATCTTGAAGAAGATCAGACTTGCTCGACAGGCAGATAAATGTCGTAGGTCTGCTCGCCAAGAGATGGAACTTATTCTAAAGTGCAAAATTCATTCATTATGAAAATTAAAAATCCTTGAGTTGAAAAGGGATGCTATGTTTGTATCATCATTCGTCTGATTCAGATCTTCTTTACTAGGCATCGCTGCTTCCGTGGCATCATCGACTGTTTCTTATGCTTCACTTCATCCGCTTCAGCTTCGGGCTTCGACACTTTTGAGCTTCAACATTCTTGGGTTTCAGCCTCTCGAGCTTCGGCACTCTTAACCTTTGGCCTCTCGTGCTTCGGTACTCTCAGGCTTCGGTCTCTCGGGCTTCGGTCTCTCGGGCTTCGACATTCTTGGGCTTCGGCACTCTTGAGATTCGGCAATCTCGAGCTTCGGCAATCTCGAGCTTCGGCAATCTCAGGCTTCGGTCTCTCGTGCTTCGACACTCTCTGGCTTCGGCATTCTTAGGCTTCGATACTCTCTGGTCTGGCTTCGACATTCTTAGGCTTCGGCAATCTCAGGCTTTGACACTCTCGACTTTGGTAGCTTGAGGATTTTTTGCCCCNAGGACCCTTCTTCAACGAGATTCGCCTCGGCAACAGTTTGATTTCAATAAGAACCAGATCGCGGAGAAACAACACCGTCTCAAAAAGAAGTACCGCAATGTTGCCGCCAAGATGGGATCGGGTCGGTGTTCGTTTTGAAGAGCCCTCACAATCAACTACCTACGAGATTTAACGTAAGATTTGGAGCACCGCGTTTTTCCGCCAAGGATTTCTCTAGTGTCACAACTGCGTCTCTCTCCTCCGCGAGCCTCGATTCCCATCCATGGATGTTGCTGCTCCTGCGAAAGCATTGCCGACAACGTCCTCAGGGTTGGCTCCCGCTTGCGGATGCTACTTATTCTCCGCATACTGCTGGATGGTACTCCGTGAAAAGTTTTCGAAAAGCACAATGTCTCATTATTGAAAGAACAAGGTGAAAAAGAAAAAAAATTATCTTAAAGAAGATCAGACTTGCTCGACAGGCAGATAAATGTCGTAGGTCTGCTCGCCAAAAGATAGAACTTATTCTAAAGTGCAAAATCCATTCATAATGAAAATTAAAGATCCTTGGGTTGAAAAGGAATGTTATGTTTGTATCATCATTCGTCTGATTCAGATCTTCTTCACTACGCATCGCTGCTTCCGTAGCATCATCGACTGCTTCTTACGCTTCATCCGCTTCGGCTTCGGACTTCGACACTCATGAGCTTCGGCATTCTTGGGCTTCGGCCTCTCGAGCTTCAGCACTCTTACCCTTTGGCCTCTCGGGCTTCGGCACTCTCAGACTTCGGTCTCTCGGGCTTCGACACTCTTGGGCTTCGGCACTCTTGAGATTCGTCAATCTCGAGCTTCGACAATCTCAGGCTTCGGCCTCTCGTGCTTCGGCACTCTTAGGCTACGACACTCTTTGGTTTCGGAACTCTCTGGCTTCGGCATTCTTAGGCTTCGGCAATCTTAGGCTTCGGCACTCTCGACTTTGCTAGCTTGAGGATTTTTGGCCCCGACAATGTTATGAGCTTCTTGTTAGCAAATTGATGTTTCCTGATCAGCCAACATCAATTTGAGGGGACATGTCAATCAGGAAGGACGGAAATCAAACAACTAAATTAGGAGTTTTCTATAATTAGAAGCTTCATTATTTCCAATATCTTTATTCTGATTTATTTCCCTTTTAGCTGAATATTTATATTAGGAATATATATTATTAAGTTACCTAAAATAGATTATATGCACTTTATTTTGTACCAAAAATAGATTGTAAGATTGTTATTTAATGGAATGAAAGCAAAGAGAAAAGACAATTGAGCTTATTCAGAATTTAGCCTATTTTTCTCAAAACTTTGATATATATATATATATATATATATATATACATACAAGGATTTAAGCAACAAGAAAGCCCAAATATTAGATGGGTCTCATGGGTTAAATGGATTGAACCCACCAGCTATATATTTAGTGATCTGAGGCTGACCATATCGATCATACTCATTTGTCGTATCTTTGAAAGTGACAAACTGTAGAGCTCTTTAGTGTTCAGAAGGATTCTGCGAAAACCTCTGAAGTACGTCAACATTCCAAAGAGTTTCTTAGAACGGGTCTATTATACCTCAATTTTCAAGTGAGTTATTACAGTCAAACTTGTCTATATTACGCAAGTTCTAACCATACTCATACGAACTAGTTGAATTATTTCACCAAACTTGTTCATAACTATCTGACTACACCGAGCTCGACGAGCAGCTCTCTGAGGCAGATGGAAGAGAATTCCCATTTGTCAGCATACATACTGCTATTTATTAACAATATGATACTCCGTATCAACAATATTCTCGACAATGAATTTGCTCAGACTTCGTACTTCATAGGCAATAAACTAATTTTATGATTATTTTCTATACCTGTGCACGGGTATGTAGGATCCTGGGCAAATAAATAAGGACAAAAGAGGGAGGCTCTTTCTCACTCTCTCGATCCTGCATCCTAAAAAAAACTCTCAGTCCCTCAATTTCTTCTCACTCCTCTTTAAAGATATCTCTTGAATTGTATGAGTCCGCAAAATGTACCAGATCTCAAGTCCAAAAAAGATTCTAACATTTACACACACATATATATATACATTAAAATTTACATACCACACAATTCTTACATGTATACAAATCTAAAACGTAAAGTTTAATATCTACATTAATAAGATTTTGATGTCATAAACCTATACATGATCAGGTGTATTCCACTTGTAACAAGTTAACAATAGTGATACTTTGTATGTGATGATGATTTTTTTAGTGTTATGTATCTAAATATGAAAGATTAGGTGTTAGATATATAAATGCATGGCAATTATGTTGTATGCATGTAAATGCCCCATATCTAACAGCCAAATATATATAATGTAAAAAAAAAGGGAAAAAAAAGTGTATTTCACTTTTTAAAAGTTAAAATAAGCCTATTTTGATGTGATGCCAAAGATTTGGGGTGTGTAAATCCAAAATACGTAAAGTTTAGGTGTTAGCCACTAAATGCATTCGAATTGTGAGGTATGTTTGTAAATACACCCTCCCCGTCAAAAAAGGAAAAAATATGACAGATAACTTACTGGGATCATTTGCTGTAATCATGGCTGTGCTGCCAAAATTGCAAGTTCCGCCACTTCCCTGAGTTCTATGATAATAATCATTATAAGCATAGGAGGCAACGGCGAAAAGATTGCCGGATTCATAACACGGCTGCCCCGGCTGGATTAAACTGCAGTTCGCCCCACCAGATCCGCAAGCCCAATCAAGCCCTCGCTCCAAATCCTTCGTGCTCGCGCTGGACTTCGCCACACAGAAAACACCCGGCAACCCCGGCGAGCTAGTGCCATTATCATTCCCACCCGCAAAGCTCAGAGAATACACAGCCGTTCCATTCGGAAAAAATACTCCCCAGTTCTTCTCCGAAGGAGGCCCAGCCCTAAGATCTTCATTGAACAATTCATAGATATAAGCATTAATAGGCGTTTTCCGGCGGCTCGGCGTGCCGGAATTGTTCAGCACGTGATTTATGAGATTCGTATTGTATGCCAATGCGTTATCAACATTGGCGTCGGATTCGTTGTCGCCACCGCTCGACGGCCAACCGGACTCCGTCACGATGACCGGAATGCCGGTGAAATTGAGCGCTTGCATGGAATAGTAAGCGGCATCAACCATGGTGTCGAACATGTTCGTGTAGCTCAAAAGCGTGTTGGGATCCAAAATCTGATTGTCGGGATCTAGGGCACGAAAAAGCGCGTAATCGATGGGGTAGATGCCGTTCGCTTTCGTGTAGAGGTAGTATGGCTGAGCGTTTAACATGAAGGAGGAGCCCGTGTTCTTCAAGAACTGGATATGCTGATACATTATGGAGTTTAGGGTGGAATTGAATGTGGCAGTGGAAGGGGGGAAGGATTGGGGAATCACGTTTATGGAATGGGGGCTCGAGACGTGGATCTGAGAGTCGAGATTGGCGGCGAGAAGAGCGGAATGGATGAACTGCATGGCGGGAACGAGAAGCGGAGCAGAGCTGGGAACTGAGGTGAGAGCTTCGTTTCCTACAGATATGTAGGTGATGTTAGTTCCGGGAAGATAGGGTGCAATGTTTTTGTTGATCCAATCTGCGGCGGCTGATCTTGATTCGCCTATTTGTGGCAGCTGGTGGTTGGGGACGCCGACCATGACCTCAATTCCGGTGTTTGAGAGGGCGGTTAGTAGTTGGTGGTCAGCGTCGAAGAGACGAACATGGTTGATATTTTGAGCTTGGAGGATGGAGACGATGGTTGATGGGGATGGCAAATCGGATATATCAGTGCCGATATTGATTCCAACAAATGAACCTGTGGAAGAAGAGAGCCAAAGGAACAGATCATTAGTTATTCAAAGAGTCAAGTGAAGTTAAAAATACCAGTTTTAAGGCATAACAGAAGAGAGATACAGGTGAAAATTGGTGGTTTGGAGAATGAATTGTATTTCAGGGATTCTGTTAGGATTTGTTATTTGAGTTCTAGTTCTGTTAAGCTTAGATTGAAATGTTATGGTGCGACATATTTTGAGGCCCAATCCTAGAATCCATTAATATGTGGGGGCTACAGCTCCAAAATGGCGCCCACTCGCACGCAAATGAGCCATCACTCTTCACTTGTACTTTCTTTCTTTTACATGGGGTCATTTTAGTTTTAAAGTTTATAAAAATGTCAAATTAATGCTCATATTCTTTTAATTGAGATTAAAATAACCCTTCACCCAGACTATTATAACCCATATTTTAAACATATGGGGGGTACAATTAACACTTTATAAATTTTGAGACTGAAGGGATCCCATATAAAGAGTCAAGAGACCATTTTGACAATCTTCTCCTAGCGAATTCTTTTTCCCTGCCCTTAACTATTTTTGTCTAGAGTTTTCCACATTAATCTAGGCATCTTTTTCATCTATGTTTTTAATTTTTATTTTTTTAGCCAATATTATTATTTATTCTAGATTCATATCACAAGGTAGGAACTATGGGAAGTTCTTCAATATAAAAATCAAATAAAATAAAATTACGAGAAAGTTTGAAAGAAATTCCTACTTCCAAAAATAAGAAGTTATATTTGGGTACCTAGAGAATGTGAGAATAGGAAAGNTCATCTTTTTCATCTATGTTTTTTTTTTTAATTTTTTTTAGCCAATATTATTATTTATTCTAGATTCATATTACAAAGTAGGAAATATGGGAAGTTCTTCAATATAAAAATCAAATAAAATAAAATTACGAGAAATTTTGAAAGAAATTCCTACTTCCAAAAATAAGAAGTTATATTTGGGTACCTAGAGAATGTGAGAATAGGAAAGCAAGTAGTACAATGCCTCTTCTCCATATTCCAAGCAGCATCTGGCTGCCAAGCCCCCAAGCAACTGAAACCAGGTAAAAGAGTCTCACTGGTGCTTCTTCGAGCCAACTGAAAAACAAAAAACCACAAATAATCAGCCATATATTTAATGAATTTTCAAGAGAAAAGAGATTTCCTCATTATTTTTGCTAAATAGAAAATGAGCAGTACAACATCAAAAATAATGATAATTTGCATTAGGCATAGCTAAGTGGGATTCATTTGGGGTGATCCTTGAAATCCAACAACTAGGCAAATACACAAGTCCAAATCATATATTCAATATTACTGGGATCATAATAATTAGCAATTTGGGCTCCCAACAAGACATTTAAAAAAGCAAAACTTCATATTTCTCAGTGCCTGATTCGAGTCACAAAGCACCTAAGTTTTTCATAACATCCTTGTTTATATAGGTTTCCTTTCAGTTATTCATTCAAAAAAAAATTTTTTTTTTTTTTTTTGATAGGAGACTACAAGCTTGACATAGAGATTCATGATTTATGTCATCCACAAAAAGGACAAAGCTAATGCTTATTAAGAATTTTAAAATACTTGGTACAAACAATTTAATGACAACGGCCAGAGACAACAACATCACTTTTACCTAGAGAAAGGAGGACATGGAACTGAAACTTATAATATCTATTGCCTGTTAGCTCCCCTCTTTGTTGCTGATCTTCTGATTTTTTTGACAAATTTACATTTGTAGTACACAATTCTTATGTATTTACATATCTCACACCTAAAATTTCATACTTATATATACAGGATTTTGGTACTTTAAACATATGCATGAAAAGATGTATTTCATTTTTAAGATGTGGTAATAGTGCTACTTTTCATGTGTTATTAAAAATTTGAGTGTTATGTCTGTAAATGTAAAAGTTCAGGTGTGAGAGATGTAAATACATTAGAAGTGTGTATTTTATGTAATTGCCCTCCCTTTTTTCTTGTGAGAAGGATACACTAAGAATGCATTATAATTGCATTAATTATTCCTTTGTACCTCTTCTTCTTTTCTAAATTTATTGTGCTTGACAAATACTTTCAGCCTTTCATTTAGACTTCTTTTTTAAGTTTCTTTTCTTCCCCTTTCTTCTTTCGCCACCAACCCTCCTACTCTATATTTGACACTTTGTTTTAGGCTATCAGGGATTTGAAGAAAGGAGGGAAATAAAAGAGAATTTGAGAAGATGGAGGGTCAAATAATGAANTGATTTATGTACAAAAAGGACAAAGCTAATGCTTATTAAGAATTTTAAAAAACTTGGTACAAACAATTTAATGACAACGGCCAGAGACAACATCACTTTTACCTACAGAAAGGAGGACATGGAACTGAAACTTATAGTATCTATTGCCTGTTAGCTCCCCTCTTTGTTGCTGATCTTCTAATTTTTTTGAGAAATTTACATTTGTAGTACACAATTCTTATGTATGTACATATCTCACACCTAAAATTTCATACTTGTATATATAGGATTTTGGTAGTTCAAACATATGCATGAAAAGGTGTATTTCATTTTTAAAATGTGGTAATAGTGCCACTTTTGATGTGTTATTAAAGATTTGAGTGTTATGTCTGTAAATGTAAAAGTTCAGGTGTGAGAGATGTAAATACATTAGAAGTGTGTATTATTTATGTAATTGCCCTCCCTTTTTTCTTGTGAGAAGGATACACTAAGAATGCATTATACTTGCATTAATTATTCCTTTGTACCTCTTCTTCTTTTCTAAATTTATTGTGCTTGACAAATACTTTCAGCCTTTCATTTAGACTTCTGTTTTAAGTTTCTTTTCTTCCCCTTTCTTTTTTCGCCACCAACCCTCCTCCTCTATATTTGACACTTTGTTGTAGGCTATCAGGGATTTGAAGAAAGGAGGGAAATAAAAGAGAGTTTGAGAAGATGGAGGGTCAAATAATGAAACAAGTTCAACCATGATCACTTATTTCTTTAGCTTAATGTCATTGTATTTCATATTCCACGGATCATTAAGTTCGCTAGCCCACAAAATATTTGAATCTTTTCAAGAGAATACTCGGGATGCAAATCAAAATCATTACAGAAGGCAAAAGTGAAAATTTAACACTTTATTTAGCCATTTATGCATGCTTATTCTGACATCCTAAATTTAAAGTAAGGCAGGAGAGAGTGATCAGTAGTGACCAAGAAAAAAAGTGGTTCCTAGTATTTTTTTGTAACCAAAAAGAATTGTGAATAAAGCAAACCTGACATTTAAAAGAGATGTAAGGTTACTACTACATATAATTAAGGGGGTGTTTCGCTGCAATTATGATTTAGCATTACTAGGATTTGGTAAATCCGTAAATCATAAAACTATTAAATCCATCATACCTATGAATTTAGTAAATTCGGACATAAGTCGGATAGAAAGCAAAATTTGGGACCCTAAATCCAAAAATTCATAAATTTGCAGAACCATTGCATTTTTGTGTTTGGTGAAAAATCCTATTAAAAGGTGCTGCCAAACACCCCCTAAAAGTTTAAAGCCAAAAATGTGAGTCATATTTTGAGGTAATGTGTAGAGTTTCATTGACAGCTCCATAATTAAACGTGCCCGTGATGGAGCGAAATCAAAGGATAGGTTTTCTTCTAGGAAATTCCTAAAAAATGGTGAAATCATGAGATTGATCTTAATATAAAATAGGTTGAGCCAAAGTCAATTATATATCTTTTTTTTTTATTAAAAGATAAATAGTAACTTCACCACCGGGTTTACCTTACATAGCCTATTAATATGAATTGAGAACAAAACGAGAACTTTTAGGAGTAGTAAGTCTTCCTCCATTAATATATGAACATTATAAGTTGAGACTCCCAAAAAATTTAAGGATTTGGTCAAATACATCAACTCCTTCTAACCCACGCAGTTGTGAGAAGTTCATGCACTGCATAAAACTTTTACAAAAAAAGTCTTATGAGAACTTTAATCAAACATGACTATGCCGTATTTGTTAAGTACATTCTCCAATGTAACCATATAACAATATGCCACAACACTTCAATCAAAGCAGAGTGGACCTTATCATGATCATTTATTAAATTTTTTTGCCTCTTTCATTTTTAATCATTTAGAACTACCTAACAAAATCAAGTAAGCTAATTAAACAATAGAAAAACAACATCTACTTTCATAAATGAGAATAATAAAACGTTTCCTTGATTGCAAAATCAAGAATACATATCCGTACATAATTGTCTCACCTTTATTATATTCTCACTTATCCCCAAAATTAGACAAAGCATTGAATGAACCAGGGCAAAGATAAACTAATTTCAAACCCAATTCCAAAAGGTACCGGACAATCTAAATGCTTGGGATCATCTCCTAAATCCCAAAGTTTCAATTTCAATTGCTTCCTGCCACAAAATGTTGATCCAATTTAACCCCAAATAAGAAGAAAAAAACGTCAAAATCCATCTGTAATCCATCCTAAGTTCACGAACACAAAAACCCTTAACCAGAAAACGCAATCCAGGCAGCGCAAACAATAAATATAAAAAAGAATAAATTCCATACACCATCCATTACTCCAGTCATGAATAACTAGCAACCTTCGAGTTCTTCTCCCCACAAAAACCTATATATTTTACCTAAGAAAACAAACTTCTGCTGCTTGTTTCTCCCCAACAGCGTATTTTCAAAACCTTTCCCAAACCAACCTCCATGAATCCCCATACTTAATCAAAGCAAAATAAAAAGATAAAATCCCCCAAAAACAGCTTCAGAAACATAAAACAAAAATCAAAAGCAGAACAAGAAAACGAGCACAGGAAAGACGCAATAGAAGCATTGCCTAAACCAAATTCTAACCTCAGCACGCTTCACCTCCAAGACCTGAACCCCAGAAGCAGAAGAAACCCAGCTAGAGCGGAGGTTGAAGAAGACGAACCGAAGCAGGCCCTCAAGCTCACGAGCTGCAGTTATCTTGAGAATCTCCGTACGCCAATTATATAATTTACTTCAGAGCTTGAGAACTTTTGCTCGATACCTCTTCCGCTTCCCACCTCCTCATCAACGCATCAATGATATCTTGTCAGCTTTTTTAAATGGAATTATTAGACATGATTAATTAATGTAATGAATGATTAAGTATAATTAGCTAATAATTGATTTGTGATTAAGAGATAAACAATGATAAATTACTGAGATCTCTTTGGGTTCCGAGACGGGCGAAAATGTCAGCGACATCTCACCGTTAATTGTTCTTTAGTGGAGAATTTTGAGAATTTTTCGTACCAACCGTTTAATTCTTATGGATTTGTGAATCTAAAGTCTAATATTTAATATTTATTGATGTGTGCTAGAAAATTCGCGGCGATAGAGTAATGAATTATCATCTTAGCATTGCACGAGGATTCAACATACTCTCAGATGAAATTGAAACAACCAGTGATGAAACCAGATGTTTTTACGTGGAAAACTCGTAAAAGAAAAAAATCACGGGGTCTCAGTTATAAAAATCCATTATAAGTTGATAATTACAGGTGTCCCTTGTCCCACGGACGAGAAAGAGTTACTAGATTTTCAGATTACAGTGTCGCCAATGGAGGTGATCAACAGACGGTCTGTGGTGATCAACGGTGGTCGACAATGGTCAACGGAGGTNACATTTCACGAGGATTCAACATGCACTCAGATGAAATTGAAACAACCAGTGATGAAACCAGAAGTTTTTACGTGGAAAACTCGTAAAAGAAAAAAATCACGGGGTCTCAGTTATAAAAATCTATTATAAGTTGATAATTACAGGTGTCCCTTGCCCACAGACGAGAAAGAGTTACTAAATTTTCATATTACAGTGTCGCCAACGGAGGTGATCAACAGACGGTCTGCGGTGATCAACGGTGGTCGACAGTGGTCAACGGAGGTCGGCTGTTGTCGTCGACGATCGGTGGTGGTCGACGGATGTTAGCGGTGGTGGATGACGGTCGGCGGTAATCGACGGTGGTCGGCGATGGTCGCCGACGACCGATAGTGGTCGATGAAAGTCGACGATGACAGGGATGATGTTGGACTTAAGCTTTTTCTCAAATCCTCAAGTTCCCTCTCAAGCCTCCCCCCCCCTCCTTTCATGTGAAGGGTAGAGCTCTATTTATAGTGTTTTGGGTGAAATTAATGCGAATATGAACCATTTTAATCAGACGGTCCAGAGAGCTTCCCTCAATCAGATGATGTTTGATGTATATTTGAGTGCCTTAACGATGTCGGAATTTAGCAATCTTGGGCTCATTGGATTCGTCTTGTTGAGATACTCAATTCGAATATGAACTCGCTAGATTCNCGAATATGAACCATTTTAATCAGACGGTCCAGAGAGCTTCCCTCGATCAGATGATGTTTGATGTATATTTGAGTGCCTTAACGATGTCAAAATTTAGCAATCTTGGGCTCATTGGATTCGTCTTGTTGAGATACTCAATTCGAATATGAACTCGCTAGATTCGACATCTGTTTGACCTTTCAAATGCCTCCAGAAATCCTCCAAAAGTAGTTTAATGATTTGATCTGGGCTTGATTTGACTTGGATTATACCGACTTTCATATCATTAGGTCTGTCTCATCGAGCCGATCAGTTTGACTATAAGTTTGCTGAAATCAGAGGTTTGGATGACTCTTAATTGAAGTTTGAATGTTTCTTATTCAAAAAATTACCTCGAGATTCGTGTCGGATGATGAAAATTTGTTGGTGTCGTATCATTTATGTTTATAAAATAATCTGATATTTTTTTATGCTGATCAGGATTTGTATGGGATCCAACGGATAGGTGTCTATTGCTGAGATAAGATATAGAATATACCAGTATACACAAATTGATGTGGTATATATATAAATCAAACAGGAGAACAATCAATGACACGAAAAATAGAATGAGAAAATTCACTCCAAATACAATAACGAAGTGGAACACACAGATTTACGTGGTTCGGCAAATTGCTTACATCCACGGAGTTGCAGAGGATTTTACTACTCGAGGAACTTACATCAGTCGATCACCTCGACTTACATAAGGAATCTCTCACTACCACTTCATTTCTCTCTCTTCTTCTCTCTCTGTACTTCTCTCTCTAAACTGATATACACCGAGATACATCGAGATACACCGAAGAAGACAAACTTACAAGAGAAATAAACTCAACTTTCTTCTGCAACAAGTCACCAAGAAGAAGCCAATGGAGAAAAATATTCTTCTTTTTCTTTCTTCTTCTTTCACCGCAAGGAACTACTTCTTGAACTTTACTTCCTTCTATCCTGAGGAAGACTTCCACTATCCTGAAGAAAACCGAGGAAGAACATTGTGACTTCTTAAAACTAAAGGAGAGTCGTCTGAAGTTTTTTACCACGAACAGGATGAAGCGAATGGATGCTACGCTTCACAACATAGGAAGGGGGAGCTGATGGCAACGATTTGTGATCTAGGACTCAGAAGCGGGAAAAATTGGGCTCCAATGCTTAAGAGTGTCAGATGTGTAAATATTTTAATAGTTGTGTTTGTTTATGTAAATGCGCTTAATTTTTTTTTCTTCACTCTAATAAATTGCCTCATTGGGTTGCTTAAGTATTAAAAATGAGATTTTCAAAAGTTAAGCAATTTTATGTGTTTCGTGTATTATAATAAAATAATTATGTTTGAATAGTTTGTGAAATTTAGAAGGAAGCTTGACTTCTAATTTTTGAATAATAGTAATAATAATTGATATGTCATCAATAGAGTTTTAACTTCCAACACGATTTTTTGAGGCATGGTACAGATCTCGAGATAATTTTTTAAGCAAGAAATATTCAAACTTCGATTAAAAGTCATCTGAAACTTCGATTTCAATAAATTTCAGTTAAACTGACCGACTCGACGAGACGGACCCCACGGCTCTAAAATCGTTCTAATCTGAGTCAAAGCAAACTCAAATCAAGCTATTAAACTGCTTTTAAAAACTTTATGTGCATAATTGGAATGTCAAATGAATTCTAAATATGACAAGATTATAGTCAAATCATTAAGAAATATAATTTAACTAATGCTAATTTTTTATTTAATGCTAAAGATTTGAGTGTTATGTATGTAAATATGAAAGTTTAGGTGTTAGGTATGTAAATGCATGAGAATCATGTGCTATCTTTGAATTTGTTTTAAGATTTTAATACATGTTTATGGCTCCATGCCTTAAGCAGAGTTGTTACAGACAGGGTTGTAAACGAACCGAACACGAACGAACAGAGTTTGTGTTCGTGTTCGGTTCGTTTGAAATTTAGCTTATTTGAAATACGCTCGTGTTCAAAATTATTCGTGAAGTCACTGTTCGTGTTCGTTTCTTAACAAACGACTCAAACACGGTCTGTTCGCGAACGACGGGCTAGTTTGACATCCCTAATATTAATATATAAAAATAATATATTATATTAATTATATAACTTATATTATATAAATATATAATATCTATATTAGTGTATAGTATATTAATAAAATATTATTATTAATTATATATTACAAATTATAAATTTTAATTTTTTAAAATATCATAATTTTTTTTTTTTTGAACAATAACGATTCGAACACGAACGAATGCATCACTATTCGTGTTTGGTTCGTTTAACTAACCTAACGAAAAAATGTTCACGTTCATCTCGGTTACTTATCGAACGAATCGAACACAAACTGTTCGAGAACAACGAGTTTTTTTCACGCTGCACAGAAATGGACAAACATTTCAAAATTTTGCTATGAATTTCAATTTTTTTCAATACATTTATCTTTTTGAATTTATAAATTTTGTCCCTTTCTAAAAGACGAAGAAAAAAATTGTTAATTTTTTAATATTGAACTTAAGTCGAACTTATATTTTATATTTTGTCTTTAGTTGTTTCATCTAATGCTTTTACATGCATATGTTAATATAAGTCAAGTAAACTATGATGAGTTCAGTCAACTACTAACTCTTGTATTAAATTTGGTCATGTGTTTCAAGAAAATCATTTTTTTTTTAATAAAGCTTTATGAATGTCTTTCCTCTAGTTAAGTAGAAGTAAAAAAAATTTCTCTTTAATGTTTAGAATGTATTATTCATGAATTGTCATGATTAAAGAAGTCCATAATAAAATGATTTTTGTAAGGTTTGTGGGTAGGCCCGGGATGGCTCGACATTTTCTGTTGGCGGGCTTGTCTATGAGTTTTTAAATAGAAATCGGGCTCAAGCCCGGCCCAAGCTCGCTTTGACTAGTCAAAGCCCAAACAATCCCGACTCATGCCAAGCTCGGCTCACCCAACGCCCAGACCTCAGTGAAACCTTAAATTTGAGATTTTGTTATATACATACTAAATTTTAATATTTTCTTAGTGTAGTTCAGGTAATTTAGTATTTTTGCTCCCTCACAATATATTTTTCCCTTAATACTAAAAAAGAATTTGACATTTCGTGATTTTGCCCCATCTAAAGAATAATGGGGGCGGAACCAACATATTTTTTTAGAGGGGCAAATTTATTATATTAAAAAAATAGAAACAATTAAAATTACTAGCACAATTCAACAAAAAAAGATCTTGTATTCTAATATCATTGATAAATTGAAACATATTACAAGCTTTTCAATTTATTTTGCTTGTTTTGATAATATTACATAGCAACTTCATTCAGAACCAAATCAATCACTTCTTTTTCAATGTAGGGTACTAGACAGCCATTAAGTTGGTCATCACTCATTGGACTACACAATCAATTTTTTTATATTCTTCATTGTAGAGATTGTTCTTTCAATTGTAGCAGTATCAACTGAGAAAGTTAAGTTCAAGATAATAAGTTTGTAAGCTAAAAGATACATGACATTCTTCTTTTTATAAACTAACTTTTTTGCAAGATCAAAAATATTATTTTCAAATGAGAAATCGTCACTAATTTACATATCAATAATATAAGCGAATAGTTGATGCTTAAATGTCATAAACTAAACAATAAAAAAATCATACGATAAAAGTTTGCAAGACGAATCAATTTTCTCTTATCAAAAGTGAAGAATGTTTCACTTGGGTTTAAACATGTCACACAAAGCAGTAGCATAGTATATGCTTCAGAGAAACGATTGTTCAACTCTTAAAGTTACATGTTGATCACGGTATAAAATAACTTAACACCATAATAATATAGATTGGTCATTTTTCATCTTTACGTGTTGATCGACGATTAACTTTAAAAATACAGTTCATATATGGAATATCAATTTCAAAAATATTAAAAAAACGAGACACTTCATCTAATAAAGAATCTCATCCTTTCTCCCTAATCATTTGTAATCATTGCTTGGATATTTATACTAATTTTATTGTATTCTCATTATCCTAATCTTTTCTTCGTGAGGCTTATGATAATTCTTTTGCAATGCATAAAATATCAATCATTAAGTATAATGTAAATATAGAATCAAAATATTTCATGAACTGATTAAAACATCAATTTCAACTGACTATTGATCATGTACAATCCTCCTTACTTTCTCAAGTACTTCAATTACAAATGTATACATTTTTGTGTGACTAATTAAAGTATGAACATGTTAGTTTCAATGTGTTTCATTAACTTGTAAAATATTTTCTTGATTTAAACCACAACAACTAACTAGATCTCCAATTTTTAGTTACAAAAGAATCTTCTCATGTTGAATGATTTTGAGAGCTTCACTCTTCTTACAAGAAGCTCACTGTATTTAGAGGTCTTGAAGTTGACTTCAAAAGATGTTTGACTTACCAATAATTTTCTACTACTGCTACTAAATTGTAAAGTTGATGGGCAAAACAATTAACATAATATGCTTGAGGAATATTATGAAGAATAATTGATTTTAAGCAATTAAACTCGTCTCGCATATTAGATGTTCCATCATAGCCTTGGCCTCATACTCAATACAAGCTTAATGAATATTTTGCTAATATAGACTTAAGGGCTATCTTGATGTAATATCATACATTGAGAAATTTTGTTTGATCCCAATAAAAATTTCAATAACTCGTCTTTTTTATCAACTCATCTCACTGCAATAGTTAGTTGTTCTTTTATTGATATGTCATGAGACTCATTCATTATAATAGAAAAGTATGAATCATCTTTATCTTCCATGATAAAGACAAGAATCTCCGATGCTGCTACTTAAAATATTTTTTTCTAAATTTTTGGTGTGATCAATTGTAACTTTGGACTGACATTTTCAAATGTAACTTTTTCACTTCTTTATTGTAATTCACAAGGAAATACAACAACTCCAAATAATTTTCTTGGTTAATTGATTCAGATGATTCATCATAACCATGAAATGATAATCTTTGTCGTAAAAAAAAAATCAAATACAATCACCCACTACAATCAACATAATTCAATATTCTTTTTTGTTTCGCTCATCCTTACCCAACCATATAGTAGGAACGCTCTATATTTGTAGTTTCATTAAATCCTCGTATTTTTGTCTTGCATTATTGTAAGCACTGGTATGCCAACCAACATGAACTAAAAGTTTTTTCGTTTTTTCTTTCAATTTTAATATTTTTCACAAACAAATGAATTTACATCGCCTTAACCTGTCGCAACTTGTTCTAGAGGCCTAAATAAATAACAATAAAGACAGTATACTTCATGTTTCTACACACTTACTATAACCAAGTTGGATACTCTGCAAAATATTTTGGATTAAATCTACCTACAATTTTTCCTATCATTGTTTGAGAAAATTTGTGACTTTTTAGCTGATGTAGTCCCTTCAGCAAATCTACTCTTCATACTGCACATCATATGCTTAAATCAAAGGAGAAGCCCATATTCAATTGGAAGATTGTCCATATCAATTTTTACTCTTTTTTTCTCTTCAAATCACAATCCATTCATTAAAGCTTAACAGGAAAAATCAGAATATCAATATAAACAATTTAAAACTATTAATCTATGTATTCATAAAATTAAATACTATGTTGGCATCAATTNATATTCTTCATTGTAGAGATTGTTCTTTCAATTGTAGCAGTATCAACTGAGAAAGTTAAGTTCAAGATAATAAGTTTGTAAGCTAAAAGATACATGACATTCTTCTTTTTATAAACTAACTTTTTTGCAAGATCAAAAATATTATTTTCAGATGAGAAATCATCACTAATGTACATATCAATAATATAAGTGCATAGTTGATGTTTAAATGCCATAAACTAAACAATAAAAAAAATCATACGATAAAAGTTTGCAAGACGAATCAATTTTCTCTTATCAAAAGTGAAGAATGTTTCACTTGGGTTTAAACATGTCACACAAAGAAGTAGCATAGTATATGTTTCATAGAAACGATTGTTCAACTCTTAAAGTTACATGTTGATCATGGTATAAAATAATTTAACACCATAATAATATAATTGGTCATTTTTCATCTTTATGTGTTGACCGACGATTAACTTTAAAAATACAGTTCATATATGGAATATCAATTTCAAAAATATTAAAAAAACTAGACACTTCATCTAATAAAGAATCTCATCCTTTCTCCCTCATCTTTTGTAATCATTGCTTATTTATACTAATTTTATTGTATTCTCAATATCCTGATCTTTTCTTCGTAAGGCTTATGATAATTCTTTTGCAATGCATAAAATATCAATCATTAAATATATTGTAAATATAGAATCAAAATATTTCATGAACTGATTAAAACATCAACTTCAACTAACTGTTGATCATGTACAATCCTCCTTACTTTCTCAAATACTTCAATTACAAATGTATACATTTTTGTGAGACTAATTAAAGTATGAACATGTTAGTTTCAATGTGTTTCATTAACTTGTAAAATAGTTTCTTGATTTAAACCACAACAACTAACTAGATCTCCAATATTAAGTTACAAAAGAATCTTCTCATGCTGAATGATTTTGAGAGCTTCACTCCTCTTACAAGAAGCTCAGAGGTCTTGAAGTTGACTTCAAAAGATGTTTGACTTACCAATAATTTTCTATTACTGCTACTAAATATTAAAGTTGATGGGCAAAACAATTAACATAATATGCTCGAGGAATATTATGAAGAATAAGTGATTTTAAGCAAATAAACTCGTTTCGCGTATCAGATGTTCCATCATAGCATTGGCCACATACTCGATACAAGCTTAATGAATACTTTGCTAATATAGATTCAAGGGCTATCTTGAGTGTAATATCATTCATTTAGAAATATTGTTTGATCCAAATAAAATTTTCAATAACTCGTCTTTTGTATCAACTCATCTCACTGCAATAGTTAGTTGTTCTTTTATTGATATGTCACGAGACTCATTCATTATAATAGACAAGTATGAATCATCTTTATCTTCCATGATAAAGACAAGAATCTCCGACGCTGCTACTTAAAATATTTTTTTCTAAATTTTTGGTGTAATCAATTGTAACTTTGGACTGACATTTTCAAATGTAACTTTTTCACTTCTTTATTGTGATTCACAAGGAAATACAACAACTCCAAATAATTTTCTTGGTTAATTGATTCAGATGATTCATCATAACCATGAAATGATAATCTTTGTCGTAAAAAAAAAATCAAATACAATCACCCACTACAATCAACATAATTCAATATTCTTTTTTGTTTCGCTCATCCTTACCCAACCATATAGTAGGAACGCTCTATATTTGTAGTTTCATTAAATCCTCGTATTTTTGTCTTGCATTATTGTAAGCACTGGTATGCCAACCAACATGAACTAAAAGTTTTTTCGTTTTTTCTTTCAATTTTAATATTTTTCACAAACAAATGAATTTACATCGCCTTAACTTGTAGCAACTTGTTCTAGAGGCCTAAATAAATAACAATAAAGACGATATACTTCATGTTTCTACACACTATACTATGACCAAGTTGGATACTCTGCAAAATATTTTGGATTAAATCTACCTACAATTTTTCCTATCATTGTTTGAGAAAATTTGTGACTTTAGCTGATGTAGTTCCTTCAGCAAATCTACTCTTCATACTGCACATCATATGATTAAATCAAAGGAGAAGCCCATATTCAATTGGAAGATTGTCAATATCAATTTTTACTCTTTTTCTCTCTTCAAACCACAATCCATTCATTAAAGCTTCACAGGAAAAATCATAATATCAATATAAACAATTTAAAACTATTAATCTATGTATTCATAAAATTAAATACTATGTTGGCATCAATTTTTGATGTCGTATGTGTGGGATGTCCATCTGAGCTCATTTGGGTCATGTTTCATGCGTATGCTATTTCACGTAGATCAAGACATCTGTTTGAGACCATCTGACATGTGTTGAGGGGCACGCAACCAGGGTCATCCTGCTAGGCTTTGACTTTCGCTTAGGCGAAGGCCGGCCGACATTCGCTCATCGGATGACTTTGATCGGATCGACAAATANGTGTGTGGGATGTCCACCTGAGCTCATTTGGGTCATGCTTCATGCATATGCTATTTCACGTAGATCAAGACATCTGTTTGAGACCCTCTGACATGTGTTGAGGGGCACGCAACCAGAGTCATCCTGCTATGCTTTGACTTTCGCTTAGGCGAAGGCCGGCCGACATTCGCTCATCGGATGACTTTGATCGGATCGACAAATATTATTCGACACGTCGCGTGAACTGATACTAGAATTTGGCGCGATCTTTGGCGAAGTTGTCCTGATGATCATGTATGACAAAACGGACCACACGAACGTATCTGAAACGTTGATTTTGCCTATAGAGAACATTCATATTGCTAGGGTTTTGTGCATATGAAGAAGATGTGTGAATCAAAGATTTTAAACATATAATAAAGTTATTTATATTGTTAAATAAAGAAAAAAAACCTTCTAAGAAAACTCATGCACACCAACGACCCCCCGATCAACCTGATTCTTTTCCATGGTGTGTCCTAGCCGACTTCGCCTCCTTCCCCTTCACCGGAAAGCTCGCGTCGTCAGACGATCCTCACCAGCAGAAGCCGATTGAGCGCTCCTCGCCCTCGTGATAAGTCATTATCCCATGCCGGCTAACCGCCGGCCTTGTCACCTCTCTGCGGTTGAAACCCTCTGGCGTCGCCCCTCTCTTCGGCCCGAGAGCCTTCCACACCTCCTTCAACATCGGTCGACCCAGCTGTTGAAGATCTACCGCCGACGACCTCCTTCACGGGAAGATGAACTAAAGCCCTATGGGGGAGGGCTCTCTTAGCGAAACAGTCAGACTCTCTTGTCTTTCTTCTTCGCATGCCCTAGCGCTGATGCCACCTGTTGATGACCACAGCCATTGGCCGCATCTCACACGCTGGCGCCATACTCATGTGGTTGAGGCCTCAATATTTGTACAATACTTTAAAAAAAAAAATAGACATTTGATAATTCTATAAAAAATTGAGACATTTGATGATTTTGTCACATATATAGGTTCCACAACTGCTTACCACATGGTGATCACATTTTTTCCACTTCCATTTGAAATTCTGAAGGAGTTTANCCATATTGCTAGGGTTTTGTGCATATGAAGAAGATGTGTGAATCGAAGATTTTAAACATATAATAAAGTTATTTTTATTGTTGAATAAAGAAAAAAAAACTTTTTAAAAAAACTCACGCACACCAACGACCCCCCCGATCAACCTGATTCTTTTCCCTAGCGTGTCCTAGCCGACCTCGCCTCCTTCCCCTTCACCGGAAAGCTCACGCCGTCAACCGCTCCTCACCAACAAAAGCCGATTGAGCGCTCCTTCCCCTCACAATAAGCCATGATCCCATGCCGGCTAACCGAAGGCCTTGTCACCTCTCTGCGGTCGAAACCCTCTCGCGTCGCCCCTCTCTTCGGCCCGAGAGCCTGCCACACCTCCTTCAACAGCGGCCGACCCAGCCGTTGAAGATCTACCGCCGACGACCTCCTTCACGGGAAGATGGCCTAAAGCCCTATGGGGGAGGGCTCTCTTAGCGAAACAGTCGGCCTCCCTTACCTTTCTTTTTTGCATGCCCTAGCGCCAATGCCACCTGTCGATGACCACAGCCGTTGGCCGCATTTCACACGCCGGCGCCGTACTTATGTGGTTGAGGCCTCAATATTTGTACATTACTTTAAAAAAAAAATAGGCATTTGATAATTCTATAAAAAATTGAGATATTTGATGATTTTGTCACATATGTAGGTTCCACAACTGCTTACCACATGGTGATCACATTTTTTCCACTTCCATTTGAAATTCTGAAGGAGTTTAATTTGATTTTAATGCTTTTTAGTTGAATGAGGACTGCTTATTTAACTCTCTTTCAAGTTGACAAACAAGCAATATATTGTTGTAGGAGGACATTCAGTTAACTGCTGGTTCTGAGAAGATGATAGGGAAGCCAATTAATTAAATTTACGGACATACCACACAATTTTTATGTATTTGCATATCTACCACCTTACTATCATCACATGCATAAGAATTGTGGGGTGTGTATGTAAATGCCCCTTAATTCAATTAATAATTTTAAGTACTTGCAGCACAAAGTTTCAGAATTTTGGTAGGCTTTCTAACGGTCTGTTTGGGGCAGCTGCAGCTTATTGAATAATCTGCTGATAAACTGGGTGCGATAGCTATTACAAATTTTTATTTTTTTGGAAAAGCCAAACCGCAGCCAGAAAGCTGCCACCGCACCTAGACAGGTGCGGTGCGAAAACACTGTTTTTAGCGTTTTGAAAACGCATAAGCTGCCAAAACACAGTTTGCCCAAACAAGTCAGGTGCGTTTTCAAAATGTCATCGCACAAAATAAGCTGCCCCAAACGGACCCTAAATATCAAAGTACGTAAATTTCCTTCAAGAATGTTGTAATTTTCATTAAGTTTTTTATGCATACATTTTNGAGGAGGACATTCAGTTAACTGGTGGTTCTGAGAAGATGATAGGGAAGCCAATTAATTAAATTTACGGACATACCACACAATTCTTATGTATTTGCATATCTACCACCTTACTAGCATCACATGCATAAGAATTGTGGGGTGTGTATGTAAATGCCCCTTAATTTAATTATTAATTTTAAGTACTTGCAGCACAAAGTTTCAGAATTTTGGTAGGCTTTCTTTAGGGTCTGTTTGGGGCAGATGCAGCTTATTGAATAATCTGTTGATAAGCTGGGTGTGGTAGCTATTACAAATTTTTATTTTTTTGGAAAAGTCAAATCGCAGCCAGAAAGCTGCCACCGCACCTAGACAGGTGCGGTGTGAAAACACTGTTTTTAGCGTTTTGAAAACGCATAAGCTGCCAAAACGCAGTTTACCCAAACAAGCCAGGTGTGTTTTCAAAACGTCTTCGCACCAAATAAGCTGCCCCAAACGGACGCTAAATATCAAAGTACGTAAATTTCCTTCAAGAATGTTGTAATTTTCATTAAGTTTTTTATGCATACATTTTACCGCATCAAGGTGCTATAAATCTAAATATCAAATTTTAGGCGTTAGATATATAAATCCACAAGAATTATGTGGTACCACCGATATAAGACTTCGTTTGAGGACGTGGTAGTGTTCTGTTCGGTTTGAGTGAGCGCTGATGCTTGCAAAAGATTTTCGTTCGGTAAAACAGTGAGAGGAGAACGTCTCCCGATGTTTTTTCGCAACAACGGTAAATTTTCACCGTTTCATATCGCAACCGGCTTTCTCTGATTCAGCAAATACGATTTCTAAAAGAAATTTACTGAATCGTGATGTTGCTTCAACCGAATCATAAGTTTCCCATGAAANTCGCAACAACAGTAAATTTTCACCGTTTCATATCTCAACCGGCTTTTTCTGATTCAACAAATACGATTTCTAAAAGAAATTTACTGAATCGTGATGTTGCTTCAACCGAATCATAAGTTTCCCATGAAAAATATATCTACATAATGAAGATTAATTATTATTCTCATCTTTAAAAATTTGTAAGTCGATTTCTTCAATATTAATAATTCTTCAAAAATAACTTTATATTTTCTATGTAAATGGTATGCCTTTTTAAAAACTATTGTTAGGAAACTAATTTTTACATACATACCAATCATTTCCTAAGTATTTACATATTTAACGCCTGAACTTCAAATTTCACATATATATATATATATATGTATATATATATATATACCATTTTTCCTATGCATAAAAAGATCTATTTCACATTTTAAAAGTAAAAAAAAAGCATTTTTTATGTGATTTAAGAGATTTGAGTGGTATAAATGTAAAAAAGCAAAGTTTAGGCATTCCATATGCGAATACATAGAAATTGGGTGGCATGTATGTAAATATATAAAAAATAATTTCTCCCTTCTCAATTTTCAAAAGTATTATTGCATATTTTTTTCAAATCCCAGCCTTAGCATACAAACGTTTGATTTGCAATAAATCAAATTTGAATTTTTTGTTTAGATTATCTCTAATTTAATTAGATTTAAATTATTAATATTTAGGACTATTGCTTATTGAAAAGGTCTATTTGTCTGTCAGTTCTTCAATTTTGTCCAAGTAAATTCAATTTATTGTCTTTTTTATGACTCTTTCACAATTGACTTTGAAACATTCAAATATTTGCATACATTCTTGCAATAAAATTCATNTATGACTCTTTCACAATTGACTTTGAAACATTCAAATATTTGCATACATTCTTGCAATAAAATTCATCAAATTTGAAGAAAAGACAAAAAAAACATGTAATTGGAAAAATATTACATCAGGGCTCCTAACGTAGAGCTACGTTCAGAGTCCACTGATATGCAGACATGTCACTTCAAGGAAACATGCTCTCTTTCTTGTGATCCAGCCCGGTAACATAGGAAAATATTCCTCATGTGTTNGGAGTCCACTGATATGCGGACATGTCACTTCAAGGAAACATGCTCTCTTTCTTGTGATCCAGCCAGGTAACATAGGAAAATATTCCTCCTGTGTTATTCTGCGTTATTCAGGTGTTATTATGGTGGTATTGATGTGTTATCGTGTTATTATAACACCGACAATATTCCCAGAACACAATAACACATGAATACCATCACAATAATACATGAATAATACAGAATAACACGGATGAAATATTNATGTGTTATTCTGCGTTATTCAGGTGTTATTGTGTTATTATAACACCAGCAATATTTCTATAACATAATAACACATGAATATCATCACAATAATACCTGAATAATATTACATCAGGACTTCTAACGTAGAGCTACGTTCGGAGTCCACTGATGTGCGGACACGTCACTTCAAGGAAACATGCTCTCTTTCTTGTGATCCAGCCCGGTAACATAGGAAAATATTCCTCTTGTGTTATTACGTATTATTCAGGTGTTATTGTGGTGATATTGATGTGTTACTGTGTTATTATAACACCGGCAATATTTCCAGAACACAATAACACATGAATACCATCACAATAATACATGAATAATACAGAATAACACGGAGGAAATATTTCCCTACGCTAAAACGATTTTTTTTTTAATTTTTCTGTCACTTCCACGTGGCGTCATTTCATTGGACTCCAAACGTAGCTCTACGTTAGNGGAAATATTTCCCTACGCTAAAACGATTTTTTTTTTTAATTTTTCTGTCACTTCCACGTGGCGTCATTTCATTAGACTCCAAACGTAGCTCTACGTTAGGAGTCCTGATGTAATATTTTTCCCAATTTTTATGCATCTGCATAATTTAACACCTAAACTTCATTCCATATATTTACATCATCTTACTCATGCTTAAAAATACGTATGAAAGTGAAAGATTTCAGTGTTAAAAATCTAAAAAAATAAAGTTTCTTTAGTTAGATATGTAAATACATAGAAGTTGTGAGGTCCCTGCGAATTATAATCTATTCTTTCTCATATTATATCCAAATGTCAGCAGTAAATGCTAAGAAAAATTGAACCTCTTGCATGCACTTTCAATGTGGGAGTTAAATGGATAAGCCAAAAATATATTCGATAAAATATATGAATATATCTGTACGGGTCAAATTACTCACCTGTTCTGTGTAGAATATTGATGTATTAAGACAGCCGAAAGCTAAGTTTTATTGCAAATATTAAAAATTAACATGTCTTAACATTTAAATTTTTGAAATTTACATACATAACATTCTAATTTCTAATTTCACCTCAAAAATATAAATGTTTTTAATTTTTTAATTATTTTATTTTATTTTATTTTACGTGGGTGGGTTGAGAAGTGTTATGAATGTAAATGTCAAATTATAGACGTTAGATGTGTAAATACAAAGAAATTATGTGGTATGTACTTAAATTTCCCCTTTTTCCCTACTCAAAAGAGTTGAGATTCATGTTGATCTATCAACCTGTGTTGTTTGGTAGATTCATGTTTATATTGTGTTAACTTATTTTGTGGCTTTTGCATGTGGCTTAGCTAGTTATTAATGTCATCTTGTAGTCTGAATGTATATAAACAAAAAGGAAGGTTCTAAGAGTTATGAGAGGGTAAAATCTATGTTCTACTAAAATTTGTTAGACAAGTTCTCCCAATTTAGACTATAAGTGTTCTAATAAAAAAGAATGGAGTAACTATTGAGTTGAACTAATATGTGTAAATTCCAATTACTCTTTCTTCTATGTTTCTCTTAGTTCTTGAACTATTAGTGGCTTCCAATTTTTTCAAAAATCATTATCAGAGACTTCATAAAATAGACACGATGTAGATGTACATATTTTATTGATAATTTCACTAAAAAAATTGATTTTATCCTTCAACGAATCAAGATGAGAGCCTTCTTTTTCATCATGGTCTCTCTAAGGCAATTCACATAAAAGGTCTCACTGCAACAATGCAATGGCATGGGAATCACAATTAACAAACCCGCAACATAGTTGTTCTCGCACTTAGAGATAACGTATGGAGAGAAGTGGTTAAAGAGGCATCAACCGCTAAGGTTTAGGAAAAACAATTGTGCACTCTTCTAAAAGAGTCGAATTATCTCAAAAGACATAAAAAAGTTCAACAAAATCATTCATGAACTTAGAAATGTTGATGTGAGAATTGAAGAAGAAGATCAAGGGTTCATCTNGAGTTTTATTGCAAATATTAAAAATTAACATATCTTAACATTTAAATTTTTGAAATTTACATACATAACATTCTAATTTTTAATTTCACCTCAAAAATATAAATGTTTTTAATTTTTTTTAAATTATTTTATTTTATTTTATTTTGCGTGGGTTGAGAAGTGTTATGAATATAAATGTCAAATTTTAGACGTTAGATGTGTAAATACAAAGAAATTATGTGGTATGTACACAAATTTTCTCTTTTTCCCTACTCAAAAGAGTTGAGATTCATGTTGATCTATCAGCCTGTGTTGTTTGGTTTAGGCGTGTAAATTTTGTATTTTTTGTTGTATTTCTATAAAAAAATTTAATAATCTTCGCTATAATCTTCATCATTTTCATCCCTTCTCTCTCGAATCTCCCTCTGATTATAAGAACCCATCCGACAATATGAAACCCAACGTCCTAAAATATATAAAGTGTTATATAGGCAAACATATCTCAATTTGAGAGAAGATATCTAATTCTAAACCATTAGGCAAGTGGGCTACAAATGATTGCAATTATCTTAATGTTCATTTTCTCTATTATTTTGTCTAGATTGGACATCAAATCTCTAAGGTATCCTTAATAGAAGAATACTCTAATGGCTTTTCCTTTTCCTTCTTGCTTATCTTGAGAATTCTAAGCTCTACTATGTTCAAATGCCCATATGTTTTCTAAATTGTTGTTATGATAATATACAAACATATCTCATTAGAAATTTTTAACATTCATAAAAAAATTGAGATTGATTGTTAGATGAGTTGAGACTTGTAATAAGCTACTAAATATTGATGAATTTTATGTTCCACTCAAACATGCCAGAAATGGATAAACGTGAAGCCTTTTCTTAAATTGCCATTCTCGTAGAATTAGTTTTGTTAGCAACTCTCATCTCTTTTAGATTCTTTTTATTGCTCCATAAGATATATATTTATATTATGTTAACTTATTTTGTGGCTTTCGCATGTGGCTTAGCTAGTTATTAATGTCATCTTGTAGTCTGAATGTATATAAACAAAAAGGAAGGTTTTAAGAGTTATGAGAGGGTAAAATCTATGTTCTACTAAAATTTGTTGACAAGTTCTCCCAATTTAGGCTATGAGTATTCTAATAAAAAAGAATGGAATAAGTGTTGAGTTGAACTAATATGTGTAAATTCTAATTACTCTTTCTTCTATGTTTCTCTTAGTTCTTGAATTATTAGTGGCTTCCAATTTTTTCAAAAATCACTATCAGAGACTTCATAAAATAGACACGATGCAGATGTACATATTTTATTGACAATTTCACTAAAAAAATTGATTTTATCCTTCAACGAATCAAGATGAGAGCCTTCTTTTTAATCATGGTCTCTCTAAGGCAATTCACATAAAAGGTTTCACTGCAACAATGCAATGACATGGGAATCACAATTAAAAAACCCGCAACATAATTGTTCTCTCGCTTAGAGATAACGTATGGAGAGAAGTGGTTGAGGAGGCATCAACCGCTAAGGTTTAGGAAAAACAATTGCGCAGTCTTCTAAAGGAGTCGAATTATCTCAAAAGACATAAAATAGTTCAACAAAATCATTCATGAACTTAGAAATGTTGATGTGAGAATTGAAGAAGAAGATCAAGGGTTCATCTTTTTTAGCTCATCGCCAAACTCACATGAGCATATTGCTAACCCAATGTTGTTAACAAACAAACTTTGATAATGATTGAGGTAAACTTAATTCTCATGTCAAAAGAACTTCAATAAAAATTAAAATCTAAAAAATACAAAAGTGGTGAAAGCTTGAATGTGAGAGAAAAGGTTGTGCATGGTCAAAATGAGGATTATAAGCTATGTTAAATTTTAAAATTTTAAATATTAGATCTTAATCTATTGAATATTTAATTTTTTTCCCCTTCATATAGGAGGCTTTTAGTTATTTATTTCCCTCTATTTGGACTACAATTTATTTTTTTTAGGGCATAATGGCTCCCTTGATTAGGGAGTGGATTTTGAAGTTATTTCTCTGTCAAAATTTATTTTTTTCCTTAAAAAATTACTTCATTTATTAGTTTCTTTTTTTAGAATTTGATATAATACTTTAAATATTTACTTGAAGGAATAAAAAACTAAGTTTAATATTGAAAAATATATATATGTGGAGATTCAAATCTTTAAGATTGTATGCTTGTTGGCGAAAATTCCCTTGGTTGCACGCTTAATCGATGACCTTTTTAGATATTTCTTCATGGAAGGCCTACATATCATTCTTACCACTTGCACACGCACGCACGCACGCACGCACGCACGCACACACACACACACACACACACATATATANCTCAATGTTGTTAACAAACAAACTTTGATAATGATAGAGGTAAACTTAATTCTCATGTCAAAAGAAATTCAATAAAAATTAAAATCTAAAAAATACAAAAGTGGTGAAAGCTTGAATCTGAGACAAAAGATCGTGCATGGTCAAAATGAGGATTATAAGCATGTTAATTTTTAAATTTTTAAATATTAGATCTTAATCTATTGAATATTTAATTTTTTTCCCCTTCATATAGGAGGCTTTTAGTTATTTATTTCCCTCCATTTAGACTACAATTTATTTTTTTTAAGGCATAATGGCTCCCTTGATTAGGGAGTGGATTTTGAAGTGATTTTACTCTACGTCAAAATTTATTTTTTTCCTTAAGAAATTACTNTAGCTACAATAAACCCAAACTAGGCAATTTGACCATGTCTTAGCATAGTCCCACTAATCACTCTTAAACTTTTAGGGTCCCCACCAAAAATCTTCCGCATAACTTCTAAAATGATTCATACTCTAAAGCCCTCCCCATGTCATAACCATAGAGGTGAAAAATTAAGAAATAATGTTAAGACTAGTTTAACTCAATCTCTTGAATGGCCTATGTCTTTCAATTTCCACCTTAAATAAAATTTCTCCAACTATTTAAAGGTGCACCATACTCCCTCAGTCACCCACCACACTAATTTGAGGCCTCAAATGCATACATTATAACACATTAACACAAAAATACTAACCATAACCCACATTCATTTACTTCATATAAAAGCCTTCTTCAAATTTCAAGAAAATCAACTCTCATCTAACTTACATCTACCATTCAAAATTTATTTCAAATGCATTTTTTTTTCCTTTTAGAATTTTCACATTATAAAGGTATTTTCTCACCAAACATTTCATTTACTTCTCCATTTTTTTGATTTTATGTGTATATTATGGTTCATAGTTTAAACAATCATNAAGCTAGAATAAACCCAAACTAGGCAATTTGACCTTGTCTTAACATAGTCCCACTAATCACTCTTAAACTTTTAGAGTCCTCACCAAAAATCTTCCGCATAACTTCTAAAATGATTCATACTCTAAAGCCCTCCCCATGTCATAACCATAGAGGTGAAACATTAAGAAATAGTGTTAAGACTAGTTTAACTCAATCTCTATGACCTATGTATTTCAATCTCCACCTTAAATAAAATTTCTCCAACTATTTAAAGGTGCACCATACTCCCTCAGTCACCCACCACACTAATTTGAGGCCTCAAATTCATACATTATAACACATTAGCACAAAAATACTAACAATAACCCACATTCATTTACTTCATATAAAAGCCTTCTTCAAATTTCAAGAAAATCAACTCTTATCTAACTTACATCCATCATTCAAAATTTATTTCAAATGCATTTTTTTTTCCTTTTAGAATTGTCACATTATAAAGGTATTTTCTCCCCAAACATTTCATTTACTTCTCCATTTTTTTGATTTTATGTGTATATTATGGTTCATAGTTTAAACAATCATACAAACATATTTTAATGAACCATCCTCCAAAACTTCAAATATCCACACATCTTTATTTTACTTATTTGAACTCCTTATGGCAGAGCCCTACTTATCCACACTCAAAAACTCAAATAGCCGTGTAGAAGAAGTTAACATCTCAAATTATTAATAAAATAAAACAAAAGCGCCAAAACAAATTAAAAAAATTAAAAAAAAAATGTATAAAACGAAGAGAGAAGTAACAAAACCTCCAGACCAGAGGAAGAAGAGAAGGAAGAAGTAATGGAGTCCTCCAAGATGACCAGAGAGACAAGGCGAGCCAACATCATCTACTTCCTCAATCNAAAAATTGTATAAAACGAAGAGAGAAGTAACAAAACCTCCAGACCAAAGGAAGACGAGGAGGAAGAAGTAATGGAGTCCTCCAAGATGACCAGAGAGACAAGGCGAGCCAACATCATCTACTTCCTCAATCGCGAAGGCCGAATCGAACACCCCCATCTCATCCGCGTCCGCCATCTCTGCCACTCCGGCGTTCACCTCCGCGGTAAAAATCCAATCTTTCCCTCAATCCTCTGCTCCTTGATCCCCTTCCATGGCTAATCGAAACCAGACCTTCAGATGTGAAGCGATGGCTGTCGGAATTGAGGGGAAAAGAGATGCCGGATTCATTCGCCTGGTCCTATCAGAGGTAATAAATCTCAATCCATCTCTCCCCCGATTCCATGCTGAGATTGAATCGGCTGATTGAATCGATTGCAGGAGATATAAGACGGGAATGGTGTGNGGTCCTATCAGAGGTAATAAATCTCAATCCATCTCTCCCCCCGATTCCATGCTGAGATTGAATCGGCTGATTGAATCGATTGCAGGAGATATAAGACGGGAATGGTGTGGCAGGATTTGACGGATGACGATCTGCTAACTCCAATCTCCGATTGCGAGTATGTTCTGTTGGGATCTCTTCTCCCCGGCGCCGAATTTAAATCAGATATTTTCCCGTCTCCCGGTAACCTAACTCTCTCAAAACCCTAAACCCTTACAAATTTTCATTCACAAATCGTTCTTAGTCTAATCCGTCGCAGAGGTGAGGAGCTCGCCGGATAATGAGCAGCTGGATGCTGAAAACGGCGTGTTGCCGGATGGGGTAGAGGAGGAGAAAGAGGAGGAGGAGCCAAGGAGAAGTTCGCCGGCGGGAAACCCCGGCCGGCGAAGCTATCCACGGAAGCCTTCGCACTTGTTACGTAACATTCTCACTTGCAAGGCGGTGGATANTGAAACCAGATTGTTCAGATGTGAAGCGATGGCTGTCGGAATTGAGGGGAAAAGAGATGCCGGACTCATTCGCCTGGTCCTATCAGAGGTAATAAATCTCAATCCATCTCTCCCCCCGATTCCATGCTGAGATTGAATCGGCTGATTGAATCGATTGCAGGAGATATAAGACGGGAATGGTATGGCAGGATTTGATGGATGACGATCTACTAACTCCAATCTCCGATTGCGAGTATGTTCTGTTGGGATCTCTTTTCCCCGGCGCCGAATTTAAATCAGATCTTTTCCCGTCTTCCGGTAACCTAACTCTCTCAAAACCCTAAACCCTTACAAATTTTCATTCGCAAATCGTTCTTAGTCTAATCCGTCGCAGAGGTGAGGAGCTCGCCGGAGAATGAGCAGCTGGATGCCGAAAACGGCGTGTTGCCGGATGGGGTAAAGGAGGAGAAAGAGGAGGAGCAGCCAAGGAGAAGTTCGCCGGCGGGAAACGCCGGCCGGCGAAGCTATCCACGGAAGCCTTCGCACTTGTTACGTAACATTCTCACTTGCAAGGCGGTGGATACTGCGGATAGCATACTGTTCGCCGGCGGCGGTGGCTACGGCGGCGGTGGCTACGGCGGCGGGACGAAGTCTTCGAGATCCAATAGGTCGCATCTGCGACTACAGTACTCGCATGTCGATGATAATAAGAGGTGAAACATATTTCAATTTATTTATTTTTTTAATGAGTTTTCAAATTAAATATATATTTTTTTTTTGCAAAATTTTCAATTTTCTTCTTATAAATTGAATAATATTTTTTTATTTTATAAATATTTAATTTTAAAATTTTCCTGATTTTATGATATCTTTACATGACAACTAATGAATATAACATTTTAATTATAATATTGAATATAACATTTTAACAACTCAAAAATTTAAATATAATATTTTGATGAAAAAAAATCATTAAAATANTCAATTTTCTTCTTATAATTGGAATAATATTTTTTTTATTTTATAAATATTTAATTTCAAAGTTTTCCTGATTTTATGATATCTTTACATGACAACTATTGAATATAACATTTTAACAACGCAAAAATTTCAATATAATATTTTGATGAAAAAAAATCATTAAAATATTATATTTAAAATTTAGATGATTAAAATATTATATTTTATATTTTAGGTGGTTGATATGTAAAATTCTCTCATTTTATTATGTGAGAGATTAATTTGAATATTTCTTATTAAAATTTATGTTGTTGATATATTAATATATAAGTTTAGGGTGGTAAATGTGTAAATGCCAAAAAAAANTTTATTAAAATTTATGTTGTTGATATATTAATATATAAGTTTAGGGTGGTAAATGTGTAAATGCCAAAAAAAAAAAAAGTTTAATGATACTATTAAGTCTTAAAACTTTAAATAAATTAGCACTACTTAATATAAATGATATTACTTAAATATTGTTTAAATTATTATTTTAATAAAAAAATAAAACTATTAAGAGTTCCATAAATATAAAGCTTTATTTTTATAAGATTCATATGGGTGGGCGGTGGGTATGCGATTATTGGAAATATATTACATCAAGACTCCTAACGTAGAGCTATGTTCGGAGTTCATTGATATGCGGACACATGGTTTCAAGCTAACGCGTGCATTTTCCTGTGATCTGGCCCGGTAACATAGGAGAATATTCTTCCTGTGTTATTTCGTGTTATTCAAGTGTTATTGTGGTGGTATTGATGTGTTGTTGTGTTATTATAATACCGAGAATATACTCAAAACACAATAACACTTGAATATCACCACAATAACACTTGAATAATGTGGAATAACATGGAGGAAATATTCTCATGTTCTAAAACAATTTTTTTTTTTTTATTTTTTTGTCACATCTACTTGACGTTATTTCATTGGATTCCGAACGTAACTCTATATAAGAAGTCCTGATATTATATTTTTCCGCCATTATTATTGCGTAATTTGAAATGTTGATTCAATTTTTTGTAAGGGCAAACGAACCGTTGGGTGGCGGGAAGAGTTCGAGAAACGCGGGAAGGACGCATGTGCTACGGCCCAATTGCTCGTAAGTTCCCAATGACATTTTACCCCTTAATTAAAATAAAAATTACAGTTATATAATTTAATTATTACATATTTACATATCTAACACCAAATTTTAATTTTTACATGCGTGCCACCTTGCACTTTTTAAAAATTAAGTAGATATTTTTTATGTGATGAAATTTTGGGATGATATAATAAATTCTTTGGGGCATTTACATATATACCACTCAATTTTTATGTATTTACATCTCTAACATCTAAAATTTTATATTTACATACATAGCACTGATGTTTAATATCACAAAAAAATATATACAATTACTATAAGAAACACAACCTTTAATCTACATGTTGATGACACCAAAATGCTATAAATTTAAGTGTAAACTTTTAGGTGTTATCTATATATATATATATATATGCGGCAAGTCCCTGAGGGTTTGCTCCCACTGTGGCTCGGGAGCTTTGAAATTTTAGGCACATGATGCGGGCTCTTATCATGCGGCAAAAAAACGCATGGGATCGATTTTCTTTTTCAAAAAAAAAAAGATAATATATATATATAAGTATAGTTGCACTTTTTATGAATTTTTTTTGTCATAAAATAATGAAATAATAATAAGATTAAAAATAATAATTATTATTATTATTACTACTCAACCCACATTTCAAGATTAATGTTATATATTTATCTTCATTATTATTTGTTATATATCTATTAGCTAAATNTATATACAATTACTATAAGAAACACAACCTTTAATCTACATGTTGATGACATCAAAATGCTATAAATTTAAGTGTAAACTTTTAGGTGTTATCTATATATATATGCGGCAAGTCTTGGCCTGAGGGTTCGATCCCACCGTGGCTCGGGAGCTTTGGAATTTTAGGCACATGATGCGGGCTCTTATCATGCGGCAAAAAAGCGCATGGGATCGATTTTCTTTTTCAAAAAAAAAAGATTATATATATATATATATATCTTTTTAAGTATCGTTGCACTTTTTATGAATTTTTTTTGTCATAAAATAATGAAATAATAGTAAGATTAAAAATAATAATAATTATTATTATTATTATTCAACCCACATTTCAAGATTAATGTTATATATTTATCTTCATTATTATTTGTTATATATCTATTAGCTAAATNATTTCAAGGTAACGCGTGCGTTTTCCTGTGATCTGACCCGGTAATACAGGAGAATATTCTTCTTGTGTTATTTCACGTTATTCAAGTGTTATTGTGGTGATATTGATGTGTTGTTGTGTTATTATAATACCGAGAATATACTCAGAACACAATAACACGTGAATATCACCACAATAACACTTGAATAATGTGGAATAACATGGAGGAAATATTCTTCTGTGCTAAAACAAAATTTTTTTAATTATTTTGTCACTTCTACTTCACGTTATTTCATTGGATTCCGAACGTAACTCTATATAAAAAGTTCTAATATTATATTTTTCCGCCATTATTGTTGCTTAATTTGAAATGTTGATTCAATTTTTTGTAAGGGCAAACGAACCGTTGGGTGGCGGGAAGAGTTCGAGAAACGCGGGAAGGACGCATGTGCTACGGCCCAATTGCTCGTAAGTTCCCAATGACATTTTACCCCTTAATTAAAATAAAAATTACAGTTATATAATTTAATTATTACATATTTACATATCTAACACCAAATTTTAATTTTTACATGCGTGCCACCTTGCACTTTTTAAAAATTAAGTAGATATTTTTTATGTGATGAAATTTTGGGATGATATAATAAATTCTTTGGGGCATTTACATATATACCACTCAATTTTTATGTATTTACATCTCTAACATCTAAAATTTTATATTTACATACATAGCACTGATGTTTAATATCACAAAAAAATATATACAATTACTATAAGAAACACAACCTTTAATCTACATGTTGATGACACCAAAATGCTATAAATTTAAGTGTAAACTTTTAGGTGTTATCTATATATATATATATATATGCGGCAAGTCCCTGAGGGTTTGCTCCCACTGTGGCTCGGGAGCTTTGAAATTTTAGGCACATGATGCGGGCTCTTATCATGCGGCAAAAAAACGCATGGGATCGATTTTCTTTTTCAAAAAAAAAAAGATAATATATATATATAAGTATAGTTGCACTTTTTATGAATTTTTTTTGTCATAAAATAATGAAATAATANGAATTAATAAAAAGGTCAACTCAATTGAAGTTCTATATTCTTTGATTACTCCATTTTTTTTTTTTAAGAATCCCGTAGAAAATTTTATTTCAATAAAGAAAAGGTTGCATGGTTTGTGACTGACAGTCTCACGAAAAAAAGAAACTGTCAGTCACTAAGTACAACTCACGCAAAAAAAGTCTAAAAAAATATTATCACATCGAATATAAGGAGTTTCTAAACAATCTCCATGAATAAGAATAGAAAGCTCGTGAGGTTCTCGAACTGAGAATATGAAGTCTTGTTTCTCCAATCTACACTTAGCATCCCTATATTTTTTCATTACTCCTTAAAATTCTTAGGCATGCTTTAAAAAGTAAAATAAATAGGTAATTGATATTAAAAAAATTAGGGGCATTTACATAAATAATGTTAGGTGCATTTATGACACCTAAATTTTATGTGTCACATAAAAGATATTACAAGTTCAACCTTAACAATCAAAATGCAACTTTTAATGCACATATAAGATGACATATATGTAAAAACTAAATTTCGGGCTTTAGATATGTAAATACATAGTTCTTCCAAAAATGTTTTAGAATATAGGATGAACGTAACACTTATTGGATTCGTCTTAAAATTAGTGCCATAGTTGAAGAATTTAAGTTATACCAATTTCAATGTATTTTCAATAATTTTTAAACTTGGTTCTCCTTGTAAATTAAATTTAACATAACTAATACAATTTATATTATGTTGATATAATATCTTAAAATGAATTTAAACTTTGTCCTTATAATTTATTAATTAGAATATCTTGAAATTAAAATTTTCCTTTCTCATGCTAGGTGGATTTAAACAAGAAGGAAATTTACATACATACCTTAATTTTAATTTTAATTTATTTAAATTTAGTGTCTCAAATGCATAAAATATATTTAACTTTAAAAAATTTAATTTTTCTGATTTTTTTATATAATTTAAAGTTTAGATTTTATTTTAAAAAAATTCAAATTTTATAAAAAAAATATATCAATTTTTAGGTGTTAGATATATAAATGTATAATAATTCTGTTGTGTGTATCTAAAGCCCCAAAATATTAAGGTAGNGTTTTAGAATATATCATGATACAAATTGTAAGAGGATGAACGTAACACTTATTGGATTCGTCTTAAAATTAATGCCATATTTGAAGGGTTTATGTTATACCAATTTCAATGTATTTTCAATAATTTTTAAACTTGGTTCTCCTTGCAAATTAAATTTAACATAGCTAATACAATTTATATTATGTTGATATAATATCTTAAAATGAATTTAAACTTTGTAATTATAATTTATTGATTAGAATATTTTGAAATTAAAATTTTCCTTTCTCATGCTAGGTGGATTTAAACAAGAAGGAAATTTACATACATACCTTAATTTTAATTTTAATTTATTTAAATTTAGTGTCTCGAATGCATAACATATATTTAACTTTAAAAAATTTAATTTTTCTGTTTTTTTTATATAATTTAAAGTTTAGATTTTATTTAAAAAAAATTCAAATTTTATAAAAAAATATATCAAGTTTTAGGTGTTAGATATATAAATGTATAATAATTCTGTTGTGTGTATCTAAAGCCCCAAAATATTAAGGTAGAATGAATTCAGTTAAGGAAAGAGAGATTGAAAATTAATCTTTGTATTCGTGACTAGGGCATTGAAACAAGCTCGTTGTTCGCGAACAGTTTTTGTTTGATTTGTCAATGAGTTCGTGTTCGATTCGTTCGATATATAAACGAGACGAACGTAAACAAATTTTTTTCGTTCTGTTAGTTAAACGAATCAAACACGAATAGTGATGTGTTCGTTTGTGTTCGAGTCGTTATTGTTCGAAATATAAAATAATTAAAAATAATTATTTATAAAAAATTTATGATATTTTAAAAAATTAAATTTTATAANTTTAAAATTTGTGTTGTTGATATATTAATATATAAGTTTAGGTTGGTAAATATGTAAATTCCCAAAAAAAAAAAAAAAGTTTAATGATACTATGAAGTCTTAGAATTTTAAATAAATTAGCACCACTTAATATAAATGATATTACTTAAATATTGTTTAAATTATTATTTTAATAAGAAAATAAAACTATTAAGAGTTCCATAAATATAAAGCTTTATTTTTATAAGATTTATATGGGCGGGCGGTGCGTATGCGATTATTGAAAATATATAACATCAGGACTCCTAACGTAGAGCTACGTTCGGACTTTATTGATATGCGAACATATGGTTTCAAGGAAACGCATGTGCTTTCCTGTGATCTGGTTCGGTAATACAGAAGAATATTCTTTCTGTGTTATTTCGTGTTATTCAAGTGTTATTGTGGCGGTATTGTTGTGTTAATGTGTTATTATAACACGTAAATATCACCACAATAACACTTGAATAATGTAGAATAACACAGAAGGAATATTTCCCTGCGCTATAATAATTTTTTTTTAATTTTTCTGTCACTTCATGTGACATCATTTCATTAGACTCCGAACGTAACTCTATATTAAAAGTCTTGATGTAATATTTTTATGCTATTATTTGTGCGTTAAATTGAAATGTTGATTAAATTTTTTGTAAGGGCAAACGAACCGTTGGGTGGCGGGAAGAGTTCGAGAAACGCGGGAAGGACGCATGTGATACGGCCCAATTGCTCGTAAGTTCCCAATGACATTTTACCCCTTAAAAAAAATAAAAATTACACGCATACAATTTTTTTATTATATATTGACATATCTAACACCAAAATTTCAATTTTTACATGCGTGCCACCTTGCACTTTTTAAAAATTAAGTTGATATTTTTATGCGATGAAATTTTTGGATGATATAATAAACTCTTTGGGGCATTTACGTATGTACCACTCAATTTTTATGTATTTACATTTCTAACATCTAAAATTTTATATTTACATACATAGCACCGATGTTTAATATCACAAAAAAAAAAATACAATTACAATAAGATGCACAACCTTTAATGTACAGGTTGATGACATCAAAGTGCTATAAATTTAATTGTAAAATTTTATGTGTTATATATATATATATATATATATATATATATATATATATATATATATATATATATATATATATNCAATAAATAATAATTTTTAAATTTTGCTCAAACTCTTATTGTCTTATGGCTACATTATTAAGATTGTTAAAAGGACTTTTTGTTCGTGAATAGCTCGTGCTCGGCTCGTTCGTTAAGCAAACGAGCCGAGCACGAACATACTTTTTGAGCTTGAAATATAAACGAGCCGAACACGAGCACGAGCTGAGCATGGCTCGCTCGTGTTCGGCACGTTTACACCCCTAAAAATAAGTAACACCTAAGTTTCATATTTACCTATTTTCTACTAAAAAATTTTGACATTACATTAAAAACATCAATGTTACCAACTTTTTAAAAGTAAAATACATATTTTCGCGCATAATTCTAACGCCAATGTTATAAATATAAATATCAAATTTAGATGTTAGATGTGAAGTATGTAGTAAATTTACCTTTTGTTTATTCCATGTAAAAATAATGTCCACTGAATGAGCAATAATGTACAAAAAAAATAAATGATTTTTTGATGAAAGTTCAAAAAAGAAAGTAAGTGTTGATAAGTAGAAATGATTTTTATTAGTTATGTATTGGAATACATGATTATAGGACCAATATTTTTTAAAAGTAGAGAAGATATTCATACAATGGATGATCTAAAATAGAGTAATATTCTTCCTAAATATGGTTGGGCATTAGATGACTAGTAGTTGATGGGTGTTTCAAGGTTGGAGGAATTGCATGATTGCCACTTTATAGCCTAAAATCATGAATAATAATAATTGTCCTCAAAAGTGGAGCAAGATTAGAAAAATAGAGAGCTAAATTTAGAGAGTTTGGAGATATAAACAATTCCATTTTTTTTTTTTTTCTATACATTTGATATTGATAGTGGAGGAATGCTTCGGGCCTATTGTGTGATAGAAGATTACCACTACAGACTGAAAGAAAAAATTTATAAGATGGTGATGAGACCTGCAATGCTCTATGGCACTGAATGTTAGCCTTTAAAAGAGAAGCATAAAACTAAGTTAAGTGTTGTTGAGATGAGAATGGTTAGATGGATGAGTGGCTTTTCACTTGGAGACAAAATGCGAAATGAACAAATTTGTGATAGGGTTGGTGTAACTCCAGTGAAGGACAAAATTATAGAGTCTTCTTAGATGATTTTGTCAAATTAAACCTCAACCATCTGATGATCCGATTTGGAGTGTGGATATTTTAGATTCGACTCATGTTTAGAAGGGCAGAGGTAGACCTTGAAATATTTGGGCATTTGTATAATAAATGATCTTAATTTATTAGAATTCAATGAAAATATGTTGAGAAAATTAGGGCGAAGAAAAACAGTAACGACACAAATCCAGAAGAACACAAAGATTTAACGAGGTTCGGCAAAGATGCCTACGTCCTCGGGAGCAGAGCGGCGAGTTCTTTTCAATATTCAGAAAAGAGGTTACAAAATTCAGGGATGCCTCCTGTGATTACTAACAGACCTATTTATAACCCCAATAGTAAACTTTAAGCATAATATGTAATTACAATATTACCCATGTACCATACCGCGAGGCTTTGCCCCCGCACCCTAACTCATGCAACTTCCCAATTTTGACAGATTCTTCCGCTCCGCTTCGCTTCAATTCAGCGTCTGTCCCGATATAGTATATGAGTCATACCATAACAAATCTCCACCTTGGCGAATATCCAGCCCCTTAGGAGAAGAATACCNTCGAGCACGAACACACTTTTTGAGCTTGAAATATAAACGAGCCGAACACGAGCACGAGCTGAGCATGGCTCGCTCGCGTTCAGCACGTTTACACCCCTAAAAATAAGTAACACCTAAGTTTCATATTTACCTATTTTCTACTAAAAAATTTTGACATTACATTAAAAACATCAATGTTACCAACTTTTTAAAAGTAAAATACATATTTTCGCGCATAATTCTAACGCCAATGTTATAAATATAAATATCAAATTTAGATGTTAGATGTGAAGTATGTAGTAAATTTACCTTTTGTTTATTCCATGTAAAAATAACGTCCATTGAATGAGAAATAAGGTACAAAAAAAATAAATGAATTTTTTATGAAAGTTCAAAAAAGAAAGTAAGTGTTGATAAGTAGAAATGATTTTTATTAGTTATGTTATTGGAATACATGATTATAGGACCAATATTTTTTTAAAAGTAGAGAAGATATTCATACAATGGATGATCTAAAATAGAGTAATATTCTTCCTAAATATGGTTGGGCATTAGATGACTAGTAGTTGATGGGTGTTTCAAGGTTGGAGGAATTGCATGATTGCCACTTTATAGCCTAAAATCATGAATAATAATAATTGTCCTCAAAAGTGGAGCAAGATTAGAAAAATAGAGAGCTAAATTTAGGGAGTTTGGAGATCTAAACAATTCCATAATATTTTTTTTTCTAAACATTTGATGTTGATAGTGGAGGAATGCTTCGGGCCTATTGTGTGATAGAAGAGTACCACTATAGACTGAAAGAAAAAAAATTATAAGATGGTGGTGAGACCTGCAATGCTCTATGGCACTGAATGTTAGTCTTTAGAAGAGAAGCATAAAACTAAGTAAAGTGTTGCTGAGATGAGAATGGTTAGATGGATGAGTGATTTTCACTTGGAGACAAAATGCGAAATGAATAAATTTGTGATAGGGTTGGTGTAACTCCAGTGAAGGACAAAATTAGAGAGTCTTCTTAAATGATTTTGTCAAATTAAACCTCGACCATCTGATGATCTGATTTGGAGTGTGGATATTTTAGATTCGACTCATGTTTAGAAGGGCAGAGGTAGACCTAGAAAGATTTGGGCATTTGTATAATAAATGATCTTAGTTTATTAGAATTAAATGAAAATATGTTGAGAAAATTAAGGCGAAGAAAAACAGTAACGACACAAATCCAGAAGAACACAAAGATTTAACGAGATTCGGCAAAGATGCCTACGTCATCGGGAGCAGAGCGGCGAGTTCCTTTCAATATTCAGAAAAGAGATTACAAAATTCAGGGATGTCTCCTGGGATTACTAACAGACTTATTTATAACCCAAAGAGTAAATCTTACGCATAATATGTAATTACAATATTACCCCTGTACCATACCGAGAGGCTTTGCCCCCGCACCCTAACCCACGTAACTTCCTAATTTTGACAGATTCTTCCGCTCCGCTTTGCTCCACTCTGCTTCAATTCAGCGTCTGTCCCGATATGGTATATGAGTCATACCATAACAAATCTCCACCTTGGGGAATATTCAGCCCCTTAGGAGAAGAATACTTGGGAGTTACACCTGCACCACTGTGGGTTGGGCCACCATGCTTCTCTAGCAACTGCAAACATTCAAAAATCCAAGCAATGCAAGAACATGTTGATAGTAACTGACTTGGTCAACATATCAGCTGCATTCTCATCAGTATGAACCTTCTGCAACAGTATCTCCCCATAAGCAATCAACTCTCTGATCTTGTGATACCTGACATCAATGTGCTTGGTTCTCACATGGTACACCTGGTTCTTAGCCAGATAAATAGTACTCTGACTATCACAATGCAGTTGAATTCCACCTTGCTCAACGCCCAGTTCCTTTACTAGCCCAGCAAGCCATAAGGCTTCTTTAGCAGCTTCAGCTACTGACATATACTCTGCTTCAGTTGTAGATAATGTCACAATAGACTGAATTGTTGATTTCCAACATATAGGCCCTCCACCAAGAGTAAACACATACCCAATTGTAGACCTTTCTCATCTAAATCACCTGCATAGTCTGAATCAACGTACCCCACAACTAAAGAATCATTCTTCTGACTGCCAAAAATAATTCAATATCCTACAGTACCCTACAGATACCTAAAAATCCACTTGACTGCTTCCCAATGTCGCCTTCCAGGTTTATTCATGTATTTGCAAACTTGACTAACAGCATGAGCCAAATCAGGACGAGTATATACCATAACATACATCAAGCAGCCAACTGCACTGACATATGGAACTTTGGCCATGTCTTCTATTTCTGTATCTGTCTTAGGGCACTGTTCCAAAGAAAGCTTAAAATGATTTGCCAAAGGAGTGCTCACAGGCTTTGCATTGATCATCTCAAACATTTCCAGCACTTTCTCAACATAGCCTCGTTGAGATAGACATAATCCTTTTGAGCCTCTGTCTCGATGAATCTCCATTCCAAGAATCTTCTTCGTAGGACCCAAGTCTTTCATGTCAAATTTCTGGCTCAATAAAGCTTTCAAACCACGGACATCATTCATATTCTTTGCAGTAATCAGTATATCATCAACATAAAGTAACAGAAAAATAATAGAATCATCATCAAGGCTCTTCACATAAACACAACAATCATACTCATATCGCCTANGTCACAATGCAGTTGAACTCCACCTTGCTCAACGCCCAATCCTTTACTAGCCCAGCAAGCCATAAGGCTTCTTTAGCAGCTTCAGCTATTGTCATATACTCTGCTTCAGTTGTCGATAATGCCACAATAGACTGAATTGTTGATTTCCAACATATAGGCCCTCCACCAAGAGTAAACACATACCCAATTGTAGACCTTTAGCCATCCAAATCACCTGCATAGTCTGAATCAACGTAACCCACAACTAAAGAATCATTCTTCTGACTGCCAAAAATAATTTCATATCCTACAGTACCCTACAGATACCTGAAAATCCACTTGACTGCTTCCCAATGTCGTCTTCCAGGTTTATTCATGTATTTGCAAACTTGACTAACAGCATGAGCCAAATCAGGACGAGTACATATTATAGCATACATCAAGCAGCCAACTGCACTAGCATATGGAACCTTGGCCATGTCTTCCATTTCTGTATCAGTCTTAGGGTACTGTTCCGAAGAAAGCTTAAAATGATTTGCCAAAGGAGTGCTCACAGGCTTTGCATTGATCATCTCAAACCTTTCCAGCACTTTCTCAACATAACCTCGTTGAGATAGACATAATCGTCTTAAGTCTCTGTCTCGATGAATCTCCATTCCAAGAATCTTCTTCGTAGGACCCAAGTCTTTCATGTCAAATTCCCGGCTCAATAAAGCTTTCAAACCACGGACATCATTCATATTCTTTGCAGCAATCAGTATATCATCAACATACAGTAANTCAACATAAAGTAACAGAAAAATAATAGAATCATCATCAAGGCTTTTCACATAAACACAACAATCATACTCACATCGCCTGTAGCCAATCTGAATCATATAGGAGTCAAACCGTTTGTACCATTGTCTTGGAGACTGTTTCAACCCATACAACGATTTCTTTAACCTGTAAACCAGATGTTTCTGTCTATGTTGAGTGAACCCTTCCGGTTGCTCCATGTAAATCTGCTCCTCCAAATCACCATGTAAGAAAACAGTTTTAACATCTATCTGCTCCAAATGCGGATCTCAAATAGCTACTAATGCAGGCACTGCCCTGATTGAAGTATGTCTGACCACAGGAGAAAAGATTTCATCATAATCTATCCCCTTCTGCTGTGAAAATCCCTTTGCAACCAGTCGAGCCTTGAATTTTTTCCCTTCTTTTTTTGATATTGTTGGTTTCCTTTTGTAGACCCATTTGCCCCCAATGGCCTTATTTCCCTCTGGAAGCTGAACTAGCTCCCAAGTGTGGTTTTTCTGCAAAGACTTCATCTCCTCGACCATTGCACCCATCCATTTTTCTTTCTCCTGGCTAGTGATAGCTCCTTGAAAAGTGGTTGGATCATTACTATTGATGAGAAGTGCACAAGAGACTAAGTCTTCATACCTAATCTGCTAGGAGGTCTTACATTCGTGCGTCTCTGTCTATCTCTAGCTAGATTGTAATTTTGCAGATCATCTGGAATAGAATCACCAGGTGTTGGATTTGAACTTTCACCTCTCTCAGAAGCTACTGGCTGTTGTTCTAAATCCATCTGCACTGCATCTGAACTGGAACTGTTCTCTGGCACCTTATCTTGATTCTGTTGTAAAATAAACTGCTCATCAAAAACTGCATCTCTACTGATCACCATCTTTTTTTGCAATCGGATCCCAAAACTTGTATCCTTTCACACATTTCTTGTAGCCCAGAAAGATGCATAGCCCAGAAAGATGTACTTCTTGGATTTTGCATCAAGTTTGGATCTTTCATCTCCAGGTACATGCACATAAGCAGGACATCCAAAAATCCATAAATGATCAAATTTAATTGGATTACCTGTCCATACCTCTTCTGCGACCTTGCCACCCAACGATGCTCGAGGTGATCTATTGATGAGATAGCAAGCCATATTCACAGCCTCTGCCCAGAAACTCTTAGGAAGTCCTGCGAGTCTTAAGCATCTTGCCCTTTCAGTTAAAGACTTAATCATCCTTTCTGCCACACCATTTTGCTGTGGTGTCTTTCGCACTGAAAAATGCCTCTGAATCCCATGCTCCTCACAGAACTTTTGAAACTGCGAATCTGTGTACTCTGTGTCATTACCGGACCTCAAATACTTGATCTTTCTGTCAATTTGGTTCTCCACCTCAGCTTTCCACAGCTTGAATTTAGAGAAGACCTCAGATTTTTGCTTCAAGAAATACACCCAAACTTTCCTGGAGAAATCATCAATAAAGATAATGAAATACTGAGCTCCTCCCAATGACAACTCCCTAGTAGGGCCCCATACATCAGAATGCACATAGTCAAGAATTCCTTCAGTTTTGTGTTTTTCAGTCATAAAACTGACTCTAATTTGTTTTCCAAGAATACAAAACTTACAAAAATTGAGCTTGCAGCTTTTAACCCCATGCAACAGGTTTCTTCTATGCAATTTCGTCATCCCACGTTCACTGAGATGACCTAGACGCATATGCCATAGTTTTGTATTGTCCTTATCTGACTCCACAGAATGAACTCCACCTACAACTGTACTCCCTAACAGTCTGTAGATATTACCTGCAGTCAACTTTCCTTTCATCACCGTCAGTGCACCCTTAACAATTCTGATGGTTTCCCTATCCTCATCAGCCTTAGGAATAAAACCATTTCTGTGTAGAGTGCCCAAGGAAATCAAATTCTTCTTCAGATTTGGAATATGTCTGACATCACATAACGTTCTAACTGTGTCATCATACATCTGAATTCTGACTTCTCCAATACCAACTATATTGCAGCATCTATTATCACTCAAATAGACTGAGCCAGAATTTGTTAACCTGTATGAAGTAAACCATTCCCTGTTAGGTGTTATGTGATAAGAGCACCCTGAATCAAGAATTCATGCATCCGTGAACTAAGTTGATGAAACTGAGAGCATATCGCCATCACTGCAATCTGCATTTTCACTCTGCACCACATTTACAGACTTTGATGAAGTATCACATTTCTCCCCAATCTGCTTCTTCAGCTTTGGACAATCTCGCTTCATATGACCTGGCTCCTTGCACTTGTAGCAATGAATTTCTTTTTTGTCTCTAGACTTTGATCTGGAATTTCACCTTCCAGATCCCTTTTTCTCTTTCTTCCTTCTACGATCCTGCTTACTCTTCACATATAAACTGTCACAGTGAGAGCTTTCTCCTGCATTCTGCTTCCGCTGGTTGTGAGCCAACAACGCTGCAGTAATCTCATCCACTTTGATAGTATCTTTCCCATATGTCAGAGTAGTCACCAGGTGTTCATAGGAAGAGGGCAACGAACACAACAAAATCATTACTCGATCTTCATCTTCAATACTCACATCAAACCGTGACAGGTCTGTGATTATTTGATTGAAGTCATTGCTGCGCCAGATCAGAACCTTCCTGCATCTTCAGCTCATACAACTTTTGCTTCAAATACAACTTGTTCATCAGAGATTTAGTTTCTAATTGCTTCCAAACTTCTCCTGGAAATTTTAAATTCATCACGTGATATATAACTTCATCTGCTAGGCATAGTCGTATCGTCACTGCCGCTCGCTATTGCAATTCTTCTCAATCTTCATCCTTCATGACATCTGGTTTCGTTGCCCTCAGGGCCTTCAAGATTCTCTGTTGCGCCAACAGATCTTTTACCCTGGTTTGCCACAATCCGAAGTTACCAGTTCCGTTGAACTTCATCACCTCAAATTTCACACCAGAAAATGTTATCTGAAAATTAATCCTGCAACAAAACTGCAAAAAAGTTCCTCTGCAAAGATTCTTGCTAAGATTTTTTTTTTAAGAGGAAAGAAAAAAAAATTGAAAAAATTCTTTCAAAATTTTCCAGCAAAACAAAAAATTTTTTCTCCGCCTCCAAGAAAAGAAATAAATATTTCTTTTATTTACTTTCCTTATCGAGCAAATGAAATCCTTAATTAAATTTGCTTAATTTGATTTAAATCAATTTAATTAAAAAAAGCTTTCCTTTAATTTTTTTTTTCCAGGAAACAAAATTCTCCTCCTCTGCTATTTTGGAGGGAATATTCTCCTCCAATGGAAAGTCCTGAATTCTTTCCTGTTTCTGTAATTCTTGTTGTCCAGGAAAGGAAAATGACTACAGCAAACAATTCCTTCCTGATATTTCTTCTCCGCAGCGTCCTTGATTTTTGCTCTCCAAGAAAGAGAATAGGCCTCAGCGATCTACACGCCAGAAAGGAAATTCTTCCACGCTGCCTTCCTTGCTTGCCGCGAACACTTTCCTTTTTCTGCCTGTCGCGATTCACAATCTGCTCCGATCTGCCGCAAACCGCCCTGTGGAAGAAGCCTCACCTATTCGCGTACGCGAACCTCCTTCGCGATCCTTCGGCTTGTTCGGCCTGTCGCAGAAGCCTCCGCTTTCGCTGCTTCTGCCTTCGCAACCCTTCGCCGAAAACTTTCTCTCTGGTTCGCCTGCCCGGAACCCTCGCCGAAGTCGCCTATCGCAGCTTCCAAAAGCCGCGATCTCGTCGACTCCTCCTTCGCGGGAACTCCTCCTTCGAATCTGCCTCGTGGGCCGAAATTTGTACTGCCTCTTGAATACCTCAATTCCGAACCGAAGCCGCGCAGATCCCGAAATTTCTCCTTCCAAAATCCCCAAATCGTTCTTCTTACTTCCTGTGCCGCCACAGTTTTCTTCTCTGCCCTCGAACCAGTCTCTGATACCACTTGTTGAGAAAATTAGGGTGAAGAAAAACAGTAACGAATCCAGAAGAACACAAAGATTTAACGAGGTTCGGCAAAGATGTCTACGTCCTCGAAAGCAGAGCGGCGAGTTCCTTTCAATATTCAGAAAAGAGGTTACAGAATTCAGGGATGTCTCCTGGGATTACTAACAGGCCTATTTATAACCCCAAGAGTAAACCTTAGGAATAATATGTAATTACAATATTACCCTTGTACCATACCGCGAGGTTTTGCCCCCGCACCCCAACCCACGTAACTTCCCAATTTAGACAGATTTTTCCGCTCCGCTCCGCTTCGATCCATCGTCTGTCCCAATATGGTATATGAGTCATACCATAACAAAATATGACACTCAATATGACGCAATGAAGAAAAAGGATTCTTGTTGCCGACCCCAATTAGTGCGATAAAGAGTTGTTATTGTTGTTGTTATTGAATTTGATATTGATAGTTATTATCACCCTAATTGATGTTGTTGTATCTTCGCCTGACCATCACTCTTAATTATTATCATCCATCTTCCTCTTAACCACTGTTAATCAAATGTCGTTGCCCGGTCATCTTAGGCCAACTATCATTATTCGACCATTTTTGTCCAATTGCGCCGCTCGTACTATAGCCTAAACTCAATCTCCCAATTGTCGCCATCAATCAACCGTCAGTCACCCCTCCTAACATTTATCCAACATTTTCAATTACAACAATATGAAATATGATAATGTTCAATACTTTGTAATCCTTTCTTCTCAAAAAAGAGACCTATTATAATCTCTATTTATAATATATATAACATTTTTTTCACATAAAACTCTAGTGTCTCTTACAACTCTTCTTTTATATGTTTGTGGAACTTTTATATAAAACAAAAACAATAACCTCTCCCCCTGCAACCATTGACAATAACTATTATAGAAAGATGCAAATACTTGCATCAAAGCAGAGCAAGCAGAGCAGTTCAGCCAGATTATAAATATAATAGACTCAAAACAAATTAAGCGCAGATAGAGAAACATATAAATCAGATGGCGTTTAGCTTCAAAATATAAATCAAAACTCATGATAGATCTATGAAATCAGCATGAATTCCCTCTCCAACATATAAAAAACTTAACCAGAACCAAAAAATAAAAAAAAATTCTTCTTATAAGAATAGAGACAAACCTCTACTTTGTATCATTCAATCTTCTTCTCATTACTTTTCAATAAACTGCTTCAGATTCTGAAGCCACCGGCAGTACTCCTTATCATCTTTGTGTATCATATATTCATACAAGAAGTTGGTGGTCGCCGGAGAGATCCCTCTTATTTCCAAGAACTTGTGAAATGCTTTCTGGAGATTCTCATCAAGATCACTATAACACAGGAATTTTATGGAGAATAAATATACTAAAATTTAAAAAATAAAAAGGGGCGTTTGGATACATACCACAATTCCTATGTATTTGCATAACCAATGTATGTACGCATCCAACATCTAAACTTTACATTTTACATTTATACCGTCCAAATCTTTCATATCACAAAAAAAGCACTATTTTAACTTTTAAAAAGTGAAATACTTATATGTAAAAATGGAAGTTTAGGTGTTAGAATTGCAGTCCACTGACTCTTTGCAGAGGGTCGTTTTAGCCCCCATTGAGGAGTATTTCAGCCCCAATATAAGGAGTTTGCGGAATAATTTGACACTTTCATAGATTGGGAATAAAATGACCCCACTTATAGAATCAGAGGGCTATTTTAACACCTTACTCGATATGTAAATACATAGAAATTAATTGGTATCCATGCTAATCTTCCAAATAAAAACTATAAAAAGAATCCNTAGAATAAATATACCAAGATTTTAAAAATAAAAGGGGGCGTTTGCATACATACCACAATTCCTATGTATTTACATAACCAATGTACTTACACATCCAACACCTAAACTTCACATTTTACATTTATACCGTCCAAATCTTTCATGTCACAAAAAAAAGCACAATTTTAACTTTTAAAAAGTGAAATACTTATATGTAAAAATGGAAGTTTAGGTGACTCTTTGCAAAGGGTCATTTTAGTCCGAGAGTGTATAAAACTGTCAAATTAGTCCCTAGACTTTTTTAACAGAGGCTGAAATAGCCGTCATTGAGGACTATTTCAGCCCCAATATAAGGACTCTATGGACTAATTTGACAATTTCATATATTGGGAATAAAATGACCCCACTTATAGAGTCAGGGGACTATTTTAACACCTTACTTGATATGTAAATACATAAGAATTAATTGGTATCTGTCAATCTTCCAAATAAAAACTACAAGAGGAATCGAGTCTATTGTGGTTTCTTCTTACTTGAAATCAGGACCTTCATACGCTAGCACACCATCATCAGATTCATCTTTTCTTTGGACCGATAAGCTGTCGATCACAATTTCGTCGGCAAAAGCGGTGCAGCTAAACTCCAGATTTAGTTCTTTGGATTTGCTGATGTTGACAGTGAGCGGAATAGCGGGTTGGTTGATCTTCTCGTCACCTGCACGACCGGCATCCCCGTCACCTACACCTTCAATGTTATCAGGTTCCTCAATTCTAGGCATGGAAACAATAGCTTCAATCTTTTCACCCAAATAATCTCTTCTTAGAGTTATAATGTTTGAGCCCTCTTCATCTTGGATCTCAAAGGGAAAACCTTTTGGAATTTCTTCAGCCTGGGTGAATATAAGATCAAGAAAAGATACCGGTTTTTCTTTTTTTTTTTTAAGAAGATTATCATATATAACACTGAACTCCTATGAATTTACATATCTAACACTTAGAAAACTTTAATTATTAAGTGCATGTCACCTTACCTGCACATGAAAAAGGGTATTTAACTTTTTAAAAATTAAAATGGCGGTATTTTTGATGTGATATGAAAAATTTGAGTGGTATTTAAAAAAAAAAAAAAAAGGAAAAATACACATTCTATAAATATATTCAGAACAAATTCTTTCAAAAAAACTTCAAATTAGGTTTCTCCGACGCAAGGAATTGTCCTTAATGGTTTTTATAATGAATTTGTAAAGTTTGTTCAAATTTCAATGCCTTAGATGAGCGAGGTTGCCTGAAACGAGCCACAAGATCAACAGTTGATAAATTTATATGTTACTGTAAAGAAAAAAACTGCGAAAAATGTATAGGAAAATATATTTTTTCATGCACTATTGCATCAAAATATATTGAACTTTAACCTCCTAAAATTAAATCAATATGCCAAAACTTCATAATTTCCAACAAACTAGGTAGAGACCATATTTATTGAATTCTAAAATATTTCTTTTTTAGGACATTTACATACATACCACTCAATTACCTGAACTTCATTGTTTACCTTACACCGCCCAAATTTTTTCATACCACTATTTTAACTTTTAAAAAATGCAATACACCTTTCAATGCATATGTAAGGAGGTATATGTTTGTAAAAATTGAATTTAGGTGTTAGATATATAAATACATAAGAGTTGAGTTTTATGTATGTAAATCTTTCTTCTTTTTTTCAAGCATAACATGTAACACTAATTGAATGTTACGTTGTATAAGTCCAGATTTTGCATTAAGAACATGTCAAATGCACTCGATGTTAAGCAATCACTCCAAAACTGCAGTTTTGTGTTTTCAACAAGCCTATAATGGCAAGATTAAAAATAAAAATAAAAATTTTGATGTTCTATCATTTCACATCCTTGTGGATAGTTTAAATAATCTCCACCAATTTAGGAACTATGTTCCTTTTATTTCAAGCGTGTTTCTTTAATGTTGGATAGCTATTTTTTTGGATTTTTTTTTTCAAGATTTTAGATCGTGTATCCATTATGAGTGAATCAATAATAAGTTTTTCCATACATACGTAATTTTTTCCTTCCTCTGCTCGTGATCGCTGCCCCTTTTCTCTATCTTTGTTTGTAATCTTTTGCTATAACATACAAACACAGATTTCTTCTACCACTTGTAAGGATCCGAAAATTTGCTATATAGAAATAACACAAAGAGGATAGCCTCTGCGCTCGTATCGAACAACAAGAAAGATGAAGAATACAACTCAGCAAAGGCTTATTTGCATGCATACCATTCAATTCCTATGTATTTACATATCTAACACCTAGGCTACAATGTTTGCATGCATACCACCTTATTAATGAAAAGGTACATTTCACTTTTTTTAAGTTAAAAATGAAAGTATTTTTTATGTGACATGAAAGATTTGGGGGGTATAAATATAAAAAAGTAGACGTATAGGTGTTAGATATGCAAATATATAGGAATTGGGTGGTTGGTAAATAGATGCTCCTTCAGAGAATTGGTTATTAGCTGAATCAGAACTCTTCTAGTTTTGAATTGCAAGAGGAAAGTTTCTCTCCCATCCTATATTTAAGTTTTTCCTGGACCCTTCCATCCTTAAGAGAACATTCAAGTTTGGGTCAACAAGTGTGGTCTATCGTTCAAATTTAGTGTATCCAAACCGTTCCAATTAACAATATAGAAGAAGCATTTGATTCTTTTATGAATGCTCATTCGGTGAAATATATCAAAGCCAACGAAATGGTTAAATTTTAGGGTCAGTTTGAGATGGGCACAACTTTTAAAAAAAGATGCTCGTAAAGCTATGGTGAGGAAAGCAACTTCTTAAAAAGCGACGGTGTGAATTATAAATATTTATTTTTTCCTAAAAATTTGACAATAATTTTCTTACAACCATCACACTTAATAGATCTAGTTGCAAAAAAACAGCTTTTGACAACAAAAATTTCTAGAAACCGGCAAACAAGCAATTTTTTCAATCAAATATGTGATGGCAGTCTAAAACTCAAAGCAAGCAGAAAGCAATCCAACAAACTCTTAATTATTATGAGCTTCATCTTTATGGTCCAAGATGTATTGAAAGATCTATTGAGACAGTAAGTGCTATCAAGAACATAAAGAGAATAGGATTGAACGTCAAATTTTAGGTTTATAGATGATAATTGGGAGTCAGCCATGCATCTTAATATACGTGTTGTTTTACAAACCAGTCTAATGGAAACAACAAAGTGCAAAAGATCAAATTTAAACATCTTGCACTTATTTTTAAGCCAAGTCGATAGCCATGTAATTATTAAGTTTCCAATATAAAAATCCTGCCATTAAAGAGCATTATGAATTACTCCAAAAACACAGCATCAGGAGAAGGCTAAGAAATCACTCATTCTCAATCCATCACAGTTTCATGGATTGAACTTTACACATTACCTAAGTTTTTGAGGACGAGAACAGTAATTAAAGCATCAGGCACTCAATCAGAACATCTAAATTACTGAATAATGCAAATCAAAGCTCTAACTAAAAAAAATGCAAGTCTTCATGGTTCTTACCACTAGATGCTCTTCATCGGCGCACTTAATTTCCGATTTGATTATCTGAATAAGTTCGGCATCTGCAGCCTGCTTCTTTGACAGCAAGGAAGAGAAGCGAGCGAGTGGCAAGAAGGAGGATGGAGGCTGGCTTCCTTCTCCGCGATTAAGGATTTCTCCAGTGGGAAGGGAACGTAAGGGAGCGAAGTTAAGACTACGAACACTCTGACGACGGATACAGGACTCTATGGAATATCCTGCGGTCGGCGAGGTGGCGCGGCGAACTATAGCTGAGAAGGCCATGACTGAAGGCAGTGGAGGCCTCGAGACTAGAGGAGGATGAACGAGAGTCACGTTGCTGAATATCGATCGCTAGGGTTTTGCAGAGATTTTGCTGTCCAACTAAATATTATTTTCCCTTCTAAAAAAAGGTGTGAAGCTTGAACTTCCATCCGACACATATTAATTGATGTATTTACATCATAAAAATAAAAGGTAATTTTTTAAATGTAAAGTATTTATTTTGCATTTGAAATTTTTTTCTTGCGCTACGGGATCGTTTCTTCTTCTATTATTTAGCATTAAGATTCCTGCCTCCTAGTCATCGATGACATTTGGTGCTATAAACTGGCAGATGCGGNAGAAGAGTCTTGAATTTCTAATAGTGGGGTACCTCTTCTAGTTTTCTAAGACTAGTCAATAGGAAAGTCCTATGGCTAGACCTAGGCTACTAAAGAAGTTTTCTAAACCTCAACCAAAAGTGAGGTCAACAGTACTCATATATTTTTAGTGTAAAATAATGTTTTGAAATAGGATTTTATATTTGTTTAGTCTCCTGTTTGATTTTTTTTGTTCAGTACAATCATGTTGTACTCATGTTTTGTTAGAGTAAAATAATATTTTGAAGTAGGATTTGATGTTTATTTAGGCTTTTATTTGATTTTTGTATTAGTACAACGATGTTGTGCACATGTTTTGTTAGTGTAAAATAATGTTCTGAAGCAGGATTTGATGTTTGTTTGAGCTCATGTTTGATTTTTTGTTAAATACAATCATATTGTTCTCATGTTTTTTTAGCGTAAAATAATGTTTTGAAACATAATTACATGTTTGTTTAGCATCTTGTTTGACTTTTTGCTCACTAAAGTCATGTTATGCTCATGTTTTTTAGTATTGAATATTGTTTTGAAGCATGATTTGATGGTTGTTTGGCCTTCCGTTTGATTCTTTGCTCAGTACAATCACGTTGTACTCATGTTTTTTATTGTTAAAATAATATTTTGAAGTAGGATATGTTTTTTGTTTGGTCTCTTGTTTGATTTGTTGTTAAGTACAACCATGTTATACTCATGTTTTTGTTTGTGTTAATTGTTAGAATTTTAATGATAAAAAATTAAAATTTATGTAAAATGCACCAAAAAAATATACTTTAGAAGATAGAATAAAAATAGTGCCAGTTAGGGGTGCACATTAATAATCACTTTAAATCAAAAATTTAAATATATCATAATATATTTTGTTGAATTTGCTCAATTTCTTAAATAATAAAGCTATAAATAACAGAATAAACTAAATTAAATTATGATTCGATCTAACTCAATTCTACTTATGATTTTATCATTTTATTTTTACATAATTTTATTTGGTTCAGTCGATCTAATAAATCNGCTCAGTATAATCACGTTGTACTCATGTTTTTTATTGTTAAAATAATATTTTGAAGTAGGATATGTTCTTTGTTTGGTCTCTTGTTTGATTTGTTGTTAAGTACAACCATGTTATACTCATGTTTTTGTTTGTGTTAATTGTTAGAATTTTAATGATAAAAAATTAAAATTTATGTAAAATGCACCAAACAAATATACTTTAGAAGATACAATAAAAATAGTCCCAGTTAGGGGTGCACATTAATAATCACTTTAAATAAAAAATTTAAATATATCATAATATATTTTGTTGAATTTGTTCAATTTCTTAAATAATAAATCTATAAATAACAGAATAAACTAAATTAAATTATGATTCGATCTGACTCAATTCTACTTATGATTTTATCATTTTATTTTTACATAATTTTATTTGGTTCAGTCGATCTAATAAATCTGTCAATCAATACATTTGAATACGTCAATTTCACACCCCTATTCTCAAATATGTCATAAGTATCTTAAAATCTCAATAATTCATTTCTCATTCATAGCAAACAAATTGATTTCTTAAAAAGAATAATTATAATAAATTAAAATTATATTTGAACCAATTTTCCAGTGTCCAAAACATATTAGATGGTTGATTTTGTAAACTTCGTCACAATTGCCATGGTGATGGGAAAGATAATGAAAAGGATTCATAAACTTGGGCCAATATCTAGGCTTGTTAAGTTGCTCATAAAATTTTCTCTAAAGAAAGAATTTTGGAGATTAAAGTTTGGACAAATGTAATTTAATCAATTTCTATTTCAATTTTTTAAATTTATTACTCATTTATCCATTCAAATGTGAGAGCTCTTTATGTTAATTATCACTCTTATAAAATTAAAATTTCATGCATATCAAGTGACATATATTAAAGACACTCTCAATCATTTAGAGTAGCTTAAGTCACCTTTTATTGAAACATTCTAAACTATAATAAATCTCTTATAGAATTGCAACATGATGTCTAATTGTGAGTTGTGATGTATGTATGAGTCAATATCAAAATTTTTGGAGGGTTGAGTTTTTATCAAAGCAAGCTTGGTTGGAATCATTGGCTATCCACGAAGAGATACTTCATACTTCCATACCCAACATTATTTCCAACCTAAATTTGTGCTTTCATATTTGAAATTTAAAATTGATTAACTGTATTGACAGTGATTGAGATAGAGGTAAGGATGAGCACAATTCCATTTTTAGATATGCTTTTATACATCTAACATTGGCTATTAAAAATCTATTGCTTGTACTAGCCAAAATAATTTGGAAAGATGTAGAGATCAAGTTTAGAGTCGTAAAAAATGATGACAAATCTCTGTAGCTTATATGTTAGAATATTATCCTTTAAGATGAATTAAATGTCGTAACCAAGTAGTAATTGCATTACCTAGAGGTTTTGTTGCTTTAGAGAAATCATGGTCTAAGAAAAGTATTTAACAAAAATCACACTTATTAAAGCACCTCATTGTGAATTGTTATTTTAAGGTGTCATCACATGATAAAAAGCTTTTGTTTTTGTTGACCTCATTTTTGGTTGAGGTCTAGAAAACTTCTTTAGTAGCCTAGGTCTAGTCATAGGACTTTTCTATTGACTAGTCTTAGAAAATTAGAAGAGGTACCCCACCATTAGAAATTCAAAACTCTTCTTTTTACTCAACTTGAAATTCCACATATTGATCTTAACCTCTAGCATTTAGTAGGTAAGATCATTA
>JXCR01143388.1:103996-156760 GCA_002079205.1 Phalaenopsis hybrid cultivar
TTGAAAAAAGTAACTTGAATTTTGAGTAAATTGTATAAAGGAAGGTAAACCTATTTCCTATTGTCATTGGGTGATTGTTGATCATAAACTCACCACCTTTCATGCCACATCCCACTCAATTGGCCTAAAAGGTTTCAACAACTCAATAAGAGCGGATGTGGAGATAAATAGTAGTTAATGCAATAAATATAATATTGTCAAGCAAATGAAGATTCATAACAAATGGGACTATAATTATAAAATCTAATGCCATTTAAGTAAATTAATCCAACAAAAATTAATAAATATTTAACTAATAGAGTTCTAATAAATAAACTCCATGTGCACAACTTTTATATGGAGAGTATCTAATTGGCCTCAAATAATTTCATTCAATTTATTAATTAATCAACTAACATAATGATGTATATTATTGATGCTTATAGAAACGGGATTGCAAGCACACACCCTAGGATTAGATTTGCCCAAGAGAGGGACAAGGAGATGAGCTTGCCAACCTGGTCCCATCGAGAATCCCTGGCTAAGTTTGAGATTAACTTGCCAACCAGATTCATGCTTTACTGTTGGGACTAGGAGCTACTAGTTCAACCAAGTTCAAGGCATCAACTTGTCTGGGCTATGTGGACTCACATGTTGATTAGAGGAGAAAACATTCTATAAAATTAAAGAAGAAATTGCCTCAATATAGACTCATTGGACCAAACCTGCCCAAATTGCCTTCCACATTTGAATAAAGCACTCGGGCAATACTTTGAGCTGTCTCAACATCTCCTACTTTGAACAATCAACTAATTATTTTAGCCCGAGACTACGTTTGTAGTAAAGCTATAGACTTTCTGAATTTATTATATGTGTAGTCTATACTATAGTTTTTCCTTTGTACTTGTGTCCCCATATCTTTGTTTATAAATAGGAGATTTTTAGGAGAGCTAGGGGTTAGAGCCCCGACTGATTTGAGTTATAGATTTTGCACTTCTGAAACTATTTTGTAATTTTTTTCCTCTCTAATTCTTCATTGTTTCTCTAAGTTTTCTCTAATCTTTCTTAGCTTCTTGACTGAAGGTACTCCTCACTAGTTGCAAGTAGAATCATCTCTATGACTCCTCCATCCCATTGCAGGCTTTCCTTAACCTTAACATCAACATAAAAATTGAAGCATTGCAAAACATATCTTTTTGTGTGGATGGCTAACATATTTGTTATACGAGCATTGTCTAAAACTCATGTATTAAGATGATACTTCAATATTTATTACATTTCCTAAACTAATCGTGTCAATGAAGTGATAGGAGGCAAACCGATTAATACGTCAGTACAAGTCTTCCAAACTAGTGTTATAAGAGTGAATTTATATCAATATACATATACAAACATTCACATATTATTTCTTTTGCATTCACGCCGATATGTATTAGGCCTATTTGTAAGGAAAGTTACACAATACAATATAAAATCTATTTGGGTATTTGGAAACATGAGAACATACCCATGAGATTCATTGCAATATGAGAAATTTATCACAATGTGAAGGGATAAATCATCACAAAGCTATTTATGGCAACAATCTCATAGAGGTAGCATCATTTCATATGCAAGCATACAAATAGGCATGAAACATAAATAAATCAACTAGATGTCGCAACAGGTCTAAGAAAATGGAACATTAATCTCACTCAAAAATAAGATTACCAACCTCTTTATCAGGGGTGGGCTTTCAGTTGGTTCAGATGGATTTGTTTTAAAATTCAACAAACTGATCTGAACCAAAATTTAAAAACCGAACAATTGAACCAAACAAAATTTTAACAAAACCGAACCAGTCAAACCTAATTTTAATTCAGTTTTACATAAACCAAAATTTATTTATTTGATATATATATATAAAAAAAACATTGTCCCAAAAACTCTTCTTTCGTTTAAAAAACTGAACCAATCAAACAATCGCCCATAGATTGACTAAAAATATCGCTAAGTAAATTTTGGTTCTTGGTTGGTTTGGTTGAAAAATTCTTTGTATTTGTCATAGTCCCTCTTAGCATCAATCCATGCAAATCAATCATAATGCCAAGGTAAAAGACATGCACTATAAAATCACTTTGATTGCTTGATACAAAAGCACACTTTAATTGTCATTTACAAATTAAAAACTTAATTATTATTAAATTTTTATCTACTAATATGTAATAATATACAAATCTTTAACTCTTTATATCGTATGTGATCCTTTAAACATGCATTAAATATATTCACTTATAAATTATAAATACATAGATTAACAACTATTAAATCATGAACATATGGGGTACACCATTTTACGTGATAATAGCATAGGAAAAATGCAGAGTTTCACACTGTTTTGTGGAGACATGAATGAAAGAGGAAGAAAAAAAATTAGGATTGAGTTTACCCTTGTTCATTACTAAGGAGTAAGAGAAAGCAGAAGAAAAAGAGAATCTCTAGATCTTCCTTCTTGCTTCATTCTTTTCCTTACGAGCCTTTAGATATTAGCCAACATTCATCATCTCGAATCTTACTCAAGGCCACTTCGCATATATCATTAGCAGGTAATCCTATAATCGTTGCTCATTTGTGCTATGCGATCTCAGTCATTATTGTTTGCTCTCCAAAACCTTTATTCTCTTGCTCTCAACTGTCTTTCCATATCCTCTTTCCCGTGTGCTCTAGCCATACACATGGTGCTTCATCCTCCGTATGTAGCTCTAGATCTTCTCTATCCTCTCTCTATAAGTAAATCTATGCCTTTCTTAGAATTGGGACCGCCTTTCACTCCTTGGGTCCTTTCTCTTGCTTTTTACTTGATCTCCTCCTTTCACCCCTTGCCCAACCCTCTCAATTGCTTTTTTTTTTTCGTATCCTGTATTGTCACTCACAAAGCTCCGACATCGTTGCAAACTCCAACTTGTCTTTGTTAACTGAGTTCATTTGTATCAACTCTCGCTAAGGCACAACCCCTTGCCAATCTCATCTCTATTTGGCTTAATGCACTGACTCTTTTTTCCTCGATGTCGGACATCCCAATCACGTAGATTGTTGTTGATGAACCTCAACCTTTCCTTTCTCATCGAAGACCACCTCCATATCTGCTTCCTCTCCAAAACTTTGATTAAATAATAATTGTTTTCTCTAATCCTGACAAGTTCATGTCATGCATGATAAAATCCTTAGCAAATTTAATTCACTCTGTTCAAATACGGCTGAATTTCTTACCTTCCAACACAACTCGACCACAACATCTCTTTGTTGAGCTCGTCAATCCATTGCAACCACGCTCCATTTCTTAATCTCCCTATCGTTCCCTCTCTTTGTCTATCCCTCTCTCCACCCCCCCTCTCTCTCATTATCGCTTTATATCTCTCTCAATCCCTCGAACTCTAACCTTATCATTCTCTCTCCAAAACAAAGGAGCAAAAAAATCAATAGAAAAAGAGAAAATAAGAGGCCCAAACTTTCATATTTATATGTATAACACTTAATATTTAACATTACATTAAAAATACCATTATTACTAACTTTTTATATTGAAATAGATCTTTTCATGTATAGGTTTATGACACCAAAGTGTTATCAATGTAAATATCAAGTTTTAGATGTTGGACATATAAATACATAAGATTTGTGTGGTTTGTATGCAAATTTCCCTTTTAAGTATTTGTGCATGTCATTTCAATGTGGCAGAAAAAAAATAATTGTGTTTGATTTTTTCTATGTAGATATTGAAGACTCATGCACACTTTTTTAGTTTTTAAGTGTAGCGGATTAAAGGTTCAGGCATGCCATCTTGATGTGGTAGAAAAGCCGAGTCGTGTGCATGATTGCTTATGTGGGAACATCCTATGCAGGCCTTTTTAACTCTGGTGGGTTTGAAGACATCAGTTGCCGTGTATTAGATATTGATTATGAACGCTTTCTTAGGCATAGTTTTAGACACAATGCTCCCCGTGGATGCCCCCTATGTGTGAGAGACACCAGGGGGGGTGCTCAAATTTTGTTTGAGCATTATTTTAAAAACATTAAAATGATCCACTAGAAAATGAAATATAAATTGAGGACGAAAGACTGAGTGTTCAAATGTTGTATTAGTCATTTCAGAAGGACCGAAATCAATACAAATAAGACCTACATAGGACTTAAAGCAAACTTAAATTTTCTCTTAGAGAACAGAACCTCCTTGCTATCTTTAAAACTTTCTTGAATGCTCAAAATTCTCAGTTTTTTTGAGCTAAGCTTGATTTGTGTGAATGAATCAGAAAGCCTCTTTATTCATAGACGAGAAAGGTTCTTTGAGGGGCTTAGCCGGAAAAAAAAAATCACATAGACCTTGAAAACACATGATAGAATCTACCTTGAAAAAAAGTTTTAACTAAATATATGCGTAAGAACCTGCAATCAGACATAATGTGAACATAAAAAGCTCAAAATGAAATTTTTTTTGTTCATTTAGTGACAAAACATCCATTGAAACATTTAAATTTTGGAGAATTTTAAGCATTTCATGCACATCACGAGACCATTTTATGCTTATGTACAAAATTTTAAAAGTTATGCAAAGGCTTTGATCTTTGTAAAAAAATGTCCCAATCTTCAAACGTTTATTGACTGCATGCTTCAATAAGCATGCTAATCATTTGAAATTAAATCAAATTATGATGTTGTCGGCCGTCTTATTTTTAAAACTTAAAAAAAACCTGGTTTTATGATTTTTTGAAAAAGAGAGATGAGTTTTATAAATATGAAAATAGTTTTGATGTAAATTTAATTTTTGAAAGGAACATTTTAATTTAAAAATAGATAAGACCAAGCGAGTCTCACATTTTAGATATTTTGGGTGACTAAGCACGATACCACAAATAATACATTTATCCTGAAGAATAAACATATCATTTGTAGTAGGCTCAATCACCTAAACTAAAGAATTTGTGACATACTTTTGGTCTGCGAAATATTTTTTAATGAGGCCAACAAGTTTCCCTACCTAATATAATTATTAGATAGGGTTTATTTTACCTGGGTTCCAATCCCTTATAGTTAATTACATCTTAAATGACCGGGGCACTTAAGAAAACTTTTGATTAAGATCAGTGGTTTTACCTTCTAAATTTCAAAGTTTAGGACACGGGAAAATCAAACGGGAGTGGTTCAAAATAGGAACAGTTATTTTAAGGAATCCAAAGGAGCGAAGAGTAGAGGATATCACAGATTCAGTGAGAACCCCTGTGACTTCCCAACTATCCTATTGCTTGACTTTATATCTTTGAAATGATGTTATTTAATATTTAATCCTGCAATTTATTTAGAATTTAGGACTTATATTTGCATAATATCTTATCGTGCAAATAGCCCAAAAAGATAGATGGATTTACACCATACCGTACAATAATCTCGGAATTCTAAAGTGTTAGGACTTATAATTGCATAACAGGGTTATGCAAAAGCCTAAAAGTGATATGTGAGGGTTTACGTTGCATTAGACAAACCACCTTGAAATCTTATGGGTTGTTGTTTAAACTAAGGAAAGTGTTCGGTGATGTGAATGTGTTTTAATGTTGCAAATCCATCTTGAAGTTGCTCTTCTGAATGTGCTCGTCATGCTGCCCACGCTGTTTGCTCCAAGCTCTTTTTCGTAGCACCTTTGGGTTGAATGTCAATCCTATATAACCACTAGGTTTTCCTATACTAAGGTATAGTGTGTAACAAAACAATTAAGCATGCAATATAAAAGAAGAGAATAATATAGCATGCTGTGAAATCAAATGATGTAATGTAAATCAAACTTGTATATTTGGGAGACCTGCTGCTCCTTTAAGCTAGCTATTATTCACTGTATAAACAAAAAAAAAACATTGCCTGGAAAAATCGAGAAAATCAACAAATAATCCACGAGGGAAAAACTCGAGAAAATTGACGAGTAACAATTTAAATAAAACTATCAAAACCTCGGGAAAATTCCGGAGAAAAAGACCATAGTGCTTTGTCCGAAAATTCCGATAAAATTTACGAAAAAAATCTGAAATGAAGTGACCGCAAGCACTCGGGTCGGGGCTAGGCTCAAAATTATATATTTGTACTCAGGGGACGTCGAAGACTATTATCGGTCACCCAGATGTATAAAGCCCGTCACTCCACTAGAAGAATATCCTACTGAACCTAACTTAGGAGGGTACTCCTTAGCCCAATATCGATAATCAACGAGTGGACAACTAATTTGTAACACATTTTAAGATTTATATTTTAGCATGCATAAATATTTCAGACATACAAAAGGAAANAATTAAATTTTATTTAAATAATATACCAGCTATCATTAAATTTAATATCAAATACTTAACAAGTAACTGGTTGAACAACAAACAAACTTCTTCATGAACATAAATGAACAAGCTTGATTATGTTCATATTCAGTTCATTTAAGCTTCGAGCTTCCAAAAATCGTTCGAGCTTATTTATTTACTAATCTGAACGAACATGATCGGGTTTTAATCGAGTCGAATTCGAGTTGTTCATCGGGCGCATTAGTTCATTTACAACTCATTGAAATCCAGAAATTATTAAATTTCACCAGCCACATGATGTATTCATCCCACAATTCTTAAATGCTGAAATAAATAATTAAACTTTTTATCATAATACAGCAAAATATGACAATTCTCATGAAAAATAATCTTGAAGTTCAATCCTCCCTGCTTGCTCCTTTGAGTCCTCTGTAGAATTGTTCCTTTATTATTATTATTATTGGAAGACTTGCATACATGCCACAAATTCCCATGTATTGACATGTCCAACACCTAAACTTCATTTTTTACCTATATGACCTTACCTGTGCATGGACAAGTGTATTTCACTTTCTAAAAGTCAAGATAGAAATATTTTTATGTGATATGAAAGATTTGGGTGGTATAAACAGATATATATAAAAAAAAAATGTTACATATGATATAAATACATAGGAATTTGTATGTAAATGCCACATTTATTTGGGGGAACAAAACTTGTTAATTACAAATCAATCATTTTTTGAAGTCTCACTCTAATATCAAAATTCATGATAAAATCCCAACTCATATTTTTCATTTTTATCAAATTCTCAGTAATTTAACCGTGACACGTGTAAATAAATCAATTCGATAGTTCAAAAAAATCACAGGGTGCTTAGTTTAGTTTGTAAAGATCAATGTTTCTGACGGTTGGCACGCAATTCTCCCTTTTTTAATTTCGTGATATTCGATCATTCGACTCGAAATCAATAAAATCATAAGAAAAAAACTAACATTATTTGATAAATAGTATATGCTTACCCTACAAACTTGACAAGCAGAAATGATGTACAGCTGCAAAATTGCTAAAATTTCAATCATACCCCTCATAAACAACCTCCCTGATCTAACACTAAATGGAACCAAACAGCCAGAAATTATGAACATAGCAAAAAAGGCTTTTGTAGTTTCTTACCAAAAAATTGATGCAGCTGTATCAGTAAGAGACTAGCAGCAGAAGAAAATGAGCAGCATTACCAGAGCGAGATAGCCTGTTGAAAATGCATGCCGTCTTTCAAAACCGGCGATGGAGCCGGAGTCCGATGCTGCGCCATTGCTCGCTGTCGAGTTCGTCGTAGCGCTGAATGAAGAATTCGAAATAAATATGGATTTATTTGGGAGAAGATGTTTAGACATAAAAATATAAATTGCTGGAATTCTGTTTCTTCCTTACCTTCCTGCAAATATGCAAGAGCCGTGGCCTGTAGCAAGAGTGGGGCGTGGTTAGTAAATGAATAGAATGACAGAAAAGATTATTCATATGTATTTACATATCTAGCATCTAAGCTTTACTCATTTTAGATTTACACAACGCAAATCTTTCATCTCAAATTAAAAACACCACTATTTTAACTGTTCAAATGTGAAATACACATTTTCATGCATTAGGTAAGGTGGCATGTATTTAAAAATTAAAGCATTAGTCTTACATATGGAAATACATAAAGAATTAAGTGGTATGTATGTAAATCTTCAAAAGGGTTTTTGAAGAAAGGAATGCTTTTAGGATCATATATATATATATATATATATATATATATATTGTCAATCACGAAGGAGGCGGCTAAATTAGGAGTTTTCTATAATTAGGAGCTTTCTTATTTCTAATATCTTTATTCTGATTTATTTTCCTTTTAGCTGAATATTTAGATTAGGAATATGTATTATTATATTACCTAAAGTAGATTATATGCACTTTATTTTGTACCTAAAATAGATTGTAAGATTGTTATTTAATGGAATGAAAGCAAAGGGAAAAGGCAATTGAGCTTATTTTTCTCAAAACTTTGACATGGTATCAGAGCCAAGTTTTTCCCCTAGCCACCGGTAGTTATTGGAGGAACATCAAGAAGGAGAAAATATTTCTTTGCCTTGATTCTCGCTCGTTTGCTTTGCTAAAACCCTGCACCACAACCATGGCTTCCGCTGGAGAGGACGATCCCGCCGTAGAAGACGACGAAGTCACTAATAGCAAGAAAATGATCAACATCAGCGACCACATCCATCGGCAAATCGCCAATACAAGTGGAGGAGAGGAATCCCGACGGATGTTTCAGAAGCTGTGNGTAGGACAAGCTTTTTCTCAAATCCTCAAGTTCTCTCACAAGCCTCCCCCCTTCTCATGTGAAGGGTATAACTCTATTTATAGTGTTTTTGGTGAAATTAATGTAAGAATATGAATCATTTTAATCGGACGGTCCGAAGAGCTTTCCTCAATTAGATGATGTTTGATGTACATTTGAGTGTCTTAACAATGTCGAAATTTAGCAATCTTGGGCTTGTTGGATTTGTCTTGTTGAGATGCTCGATTCGACTATGAACTCGCTAGATTCGACATCCGTTTGACCTTTCAAATGCCTCCAGAAATCCTCCAAGAGTAGTTTAATGATTTGATCTGGGTTTGATTTGACTTGGATTAGACTAACTTTCATATCATTAAGTCTGTCTCATCGAGCCGATCCGTTTGACTATAAGTTTGCTGAAATTGAAGGTTTGGATGCTCTCAATCGAAGTTTGAATGTTTCTTGTTCAAAAAATTGCCTTGAGATTCGTATCAGATGATGAAAATTTGTTGGTGGCGAATCATTTATGTTTACAAAATAATCTGATATTTTTTTTGCTGATCAGGATTTGTATGGGATCTAACAGATATGTGTCTATTGTTGAGATAAGACAAAGAATATACAATTATACACGAGTTGATGTGGTAGATATATAAATCAAACAGAAGAACAATCAAAGAAGCGAAAAATAGAACGAGAAAATTCACTCCAAATACAATAACACAGTGGAACACACAGATTTACGTGGTTCGACAAATTGCCTAAGCCCACGGAGTTGCAGAAGATTTTACTATTTGAAGAATTTACACCAGTCGATCACCTCGACTAAATAGTAAAGTTGATGGGCAAAACAATTATCATAATATGCTCGAGGAATATTATGAAGAATAAGTGATTTTAAGCAATTAACCTCGTCTCACGTATCAGATGTTCCATCATAGCCTTGGCCACATACTCGATACAAGCTTAATGAATATTTTGCTAATATAGATTTAAGGGCTATCTTGAGTGTAATATCATTCATTGAGAAATCTTGTTTGATCCCAATAAAAATTTCAATAACCTATCATTTTTATCAACTCATCTCACTACAATAGTTAGTTGCTCTTTTATTGATATGTCACAAGACTCATTCTTTACAATAGACAAGCATGAATCATCTTGATCTTCCATGATAAAGACAAGAATCTTCAATGTTGCTGCTTGAAATAATACTTTCTAAATTTTTGGTGTAATCAATTGTAACTTTGGACTGACATTTTGAAATGTAACTTTTTCACTTCTTTATTGTGATTCACAAGGAAATACAACAACTCCAAATAATTTCCTTGGTCAATTGATTCAGATGATTCATCATAACCACGAAATGATAATTCTTGTCGTTAAAAGAATCAAATACAATCAGCTACTACAATCAACATAATTCAAATTTTTTTTTTTTCGCTCATCCATACTCAACCATATAGTAGGAACACTCTACAATTGTAGTTTCATTAAATTCTCGTATTTTTGTCTTGCATTATTGTAAGCTCTGGTATGTCAACCAACATGAGCTAAAAGTTCTTTTGTTTATCTTTCAATTTTAATTTTTTTCACCAACAAATGAATTTCCAGCGCCTTAACCTGCAGCAACTTGTTCTAGAGGCCTAAATAAATAACAATAAAGACAATATACTTCATGTTTCTACACACTATACTATAACCAAGTTGGATGCTCTGCAAAATATTTTGGATTAAATCTACCTACAATTTTTCCTATCATTGTTTGAGAAAATTTGTGACTTTTTAGCTGATGTGGTCCCTTCAGCAAATCTACTCTTCATGCTTCATCCAAATCATTAACATCATATGTTCAAATCAAAGGAGAAGCCCAAATTCAATTGGAAGATTGTCAAGATCAATTTTTACTCTTTTTTTCTCTTCAAATCACAATCCATTCTTTAAAGCTTAAAAAGAAAAATCATAATATCAATATAAACAATTTAAAATTATTAATCTAAGTATTCATAAAATTAAATATTATGTTGGCATCAATTTTTGATGTCACATGTGTGTGATGTTCACCTGAGCTCATCTGGGTCATGCTTCATGCATATGCTATATCACGTAGATCAAGACATTTGTTTGAGACCCTCCGACATGTATTGAGGGACACGCAACCAGAGTCATCCTACTAGGCTTTAACTTTCGCTTAGGTGAAGGTCGGTCGACGTTCGCTCATCGGATGACTTTGATCGGATCGGCAAATATTATTCGACACGTCGCGTGAATTAATACTAGAATTTGGCCCGATCTTTGGCGAAGTTGTCCATATGACCTTGTATGACAAAACGGACCACACGAGAGTTTCTAAAACGTTGATTTTGCCTATAGAGAACGTTCATATTGCTAGGGTTCTATGCATATGAAGAAGATGTGTGAAACAAAGATTTTAAACAAATAATAAAGTTATTTTTATTGTTAAATAAAGAAAAAAACCTTTTTAAAAAAACTCACGCACACCGACGACCCCTCAATCGGTCTGATTCTTTTCCCTAGTGTGTCCTAGCCGACCTCGCCTCCTTCCCCATCGGAAAGCTCACGTCGTCAGCCGCTAATCACCAGCAGAAGNTCAAACTAGCTCGTCATTCGCGAATAGCTCGTGTTTGAGTCTTTCGTTAAGAAACGAACACGAACAGTGACTTCACGAATAATTTTGAACACGAGCGTATTTCAAACAAACTAAATTTCAAATGAATCGAACACGAACACAAGCTCTGTTCGTTCGTGTTCGGGTCGTTTACAACCCTGTCTGTAATAACTCTGCTTAAAGCATGGAGCCATAAACATGTATTAAAATCTTAAAACAAATTCAAACATAGCACCTGATTCTCATGCATTTACATACCTAACACCTAAACTTTCATATTTACATACATAACACTCAAATCTTTAGCATTAAATAAAAAATTAGCATTAGTTAAATTATATTTCTTAATGATTTGACTATAATCTTGTCATATTTAGAATTCATTTGACATTCCAATTATGCACATAAAGTTTTTAAAACCAGTTTAATAGCTTGATTTGAGTTTGCTTTGACTCAGATTAGAACGATTTTAGAGTCGTGGGTTTCGTCTCGTCGAGTCGGTCAGTTTAACTGAAATTTATTGAAATTGAAGTTTCAGATGACTTTTAATCGAAGTTTAAATATTTCTTGCTTAAAAAATTATCTCGAGATCTGTACCATACCTCAAAAAATCGTGTTGGAAGTTAAAACTCTATTGATGACATATCAATTATTATTACTATTATTCAAAAATTAGAAGTCAACCTTCCTTCTAAATCTCACAAACTATTCAAACATAATTATTTTATTATAATACACAAAACACATAAAATTGCTTAACTTCTGAAAATCTCATTTTTAATACTTAAGCAACCCAATGAGGCAATTTATTAGAGTGAAGAAAAAAAAAATTAAGCGCATTTACATAAACACACACAACTATTAAAATATTTACACATCTGACACTCTTAAGCGTTGGAGCCCGATTTTTCCCGCTTCTGCGTCCTAGATCACGAAACGTTGTCATCTGCTCCCCCTTCCTATGTTGTGAAGCGTAACATCCATTCGCTTCATCCTGTTCGTGGTAAAAAACTTCAGACGACTCTCCTTTAGTTTTAAGAAGTCACAATGTTCTTCCTCGGTTTTCTTCAGGATAGTGGAAGTCTTCCTCAGGATAGAAGGAAGTAAAGTTCAAGAAGTAGTTCCTTGCGGTGAAAGAAGAAGAAAGAAAAAGAAGAATATTTTTCTCCATTGGCTTCTTCTTGGTGACTTGTTGCAGAAGAAAGTTGAGTTTATTTCTCTTGTAAGTTTGTCTTCTTCGGTGTATCTCGGTGTATCTCGGTGTAAAGCTTCTTTGGTGTATCTCGGTTTAGAGAGAGAAGAACAGAGAGAGAAGAAGAGAGAGAAATGAAGTGGTAGTGAGAGATTCCTCTTGTAAGTCGAGGTGATCGACTGATGTACGTTCCTCGAGTAGTAAAATCCTCTGCAACTCCGTGGAAGTAAGCAATTTGCCGAACCACGTAAATCTGTGTGTTCCACTTTGTTATTGTATTTGGAGTGAATTTTCTCGTTCTATTTTTCGTGTCATTGATTGTTCTCCTGTTTGATTTATATATATACCACATCAATTGGTGTATACTGGTATATTCTATATCTTATCTCAGCAATAGACACCTATCCGTTGGATCCCATACAAATCCTGATCAGCATAAAAAAATATCAGATTATTTTATAAACATAAATGATATGCCACCAACAAATTTTCATCATCCGACACGAATCTCGAGGCAATTTTTTGAATAAGAAACATTCAAACTTCAATTAAGAGTCAGTCAAACCTCCGATTTCAGCAAACTTATAGTCAAACTGATCGACTCGATGAGACGGACCTAATGATATGAAAGTCAGTCNTGCCACACCGCCTTCAACAGCGGCCGACCCAGCTGTTGAAGATCTACTGCCGAAAACCTCCTTCACGTGAAGATGGCCTAAAGCCCTATGAGGGAGGGCTCTCTTAGCGAAACAGTCTGCCTCCCTTGCCTTTCTTCTTTGCATGCCCTAGCGCCGATGCCACCTGTCGACGACCACAACCACTAGCCGCGTCTCACACGCCGGCGCCATACTAATGTTGCTAAGGCCTCAATATATATTTTGTACAATACTTTAAAAATATATATATACATTTGACAATTATGTAAAAAAATCAGGCATTTGATGATTTTGCCACATATATTGGTTCCACAATTTTAATGAGTTATCATGGCCTCCGAGAAAAGACAACTGTTTACCACCATGTGATCACATTTTTTCCACTTCCATTTGAAATTCTGAAGGAGTTTAACTTGATTTTAATGCTTTTTAGTTGAATGAGGACTGCTTATTTAACTCTCTTTCAAGTTGACAAACAAGCAATATATTGTAGGAGGACATTCAGTTAACTGGTGGTTCTGAGAAGATGATAGGGAAGCCAAGTAATTAAATTTACGGACATACCACACAATTCTTATGTATTTGCATATCTAACACCTTACTAGCATCACATGCATAAGAATTGTGGGGGTGTGTATGTAAGTGCCCCTTAATTTAATTAATAATTTTTAAGTACTTGCAGCACAAAGTTTCAGAATTTTGGTAGGCTTTCTAAGGGTCTGTTTGGAGCAGCTGCAGCTTATTGAATAATCTGCTGATAAGCTAGGTGCGGTAGCTATTACAAATTTTTATTTTTTTAGAAAAGCTTAGACATGTCCGGTGTGAAAACGCTGTTTTCAGCGTTCTGAAAACGCATAAGCTGTCAAAACGCAGTTTACCCAAACATGTCAGATGTATTTTCAAAATGTCATCGCACCAAATAAACTGCCCCAAACGGACCCTAAATATCAAAGTACGTAAATTTCTTTCAAGAATGTTGTAATTTTCATTAATTTTTTTATGCGTACATTTTATAGCATCAAGGTGAATCGTGATGTTGCTTCAACCGAATCATAAGTTTCCCACGAAAAATATATCTCCATAATGGAGATTAATTATTATTCTCATCTTTAAAATTTGTGAGTCGATTTCTTCAATACTAATAATTCTTCAAAATAACTTTATATTTTCTATGTAAATGTTAAGCCTTTTTAAAAACTATTGTTAGGAAACTAATTTTTACATAGATACCAATCATTTCCTATGTATTTACATATCTAACGCCTGAACTTCAAATTTCACATATATATACCATTTTTCCTATGCATAAAAAGATATATTTTACATTTTAAAAGTTAAAAAAAAAGCGTTTTTAATGTGATTTAAGATATTTGAGTGGTATAAATGTAAAAGAGCAAAGTTTAGGCATTCATGTGCAAATACATAGAAATTGGGGGGCATGTATGTAAATATATAAAAAATAATTTCTCCCTCCTCACTTTTTCAAAAGTATTATTGCAGATTTTTTCAAATCCCAGCCTTAGCATACAAACGTTTGATTTGCCATAAATATGGCTGTCAATTTGGCTCGTTGTTCGTGAACAGCTCGTGTTTTGCTCATTCGTTAAGCCTAACGAGCCGAACACGAATAAATTTTTAAGCTCGAAATGTTAACGAGCCGAACACGAACAAATTTGAATTTTTTTTAGATTATCTCTAATTTAATTAGATTTAAATTATTAATATTTAGGACTGTTGCTTATTGAAAAGGTCTATTTGTCTGTTAGTTCTTCAATTTTGTCCAAGTAAATTCAATTTATTGTCCTTTGTATGACTCTTTCACAATTGACTTTGAAACATTCAAAGATTTGCATATATTCTTGCAATAAAATTCATCCAATTTGAAGAAAAGATAAAATACATGTAATTGGAAAAATATTACATCAAGACTCCTAATGTAGAGCTACATCAGAATCCACTGATATGTGGACACGTGACTTCAAGGAAACATGCTCTCTTTCTTGTGATCCGGCCCGATAACATAGGGAAGTATTCCTCATGTGTTATTCCACATTATTCAGGTGTTATTGTGATAGTATTGATGTGTTACTTTGTTATTATAACACCGGCAATATTCTCATAACACAATAACACATGAATATCACCACAATAATACCTGAATAACGCGGAATAACACGGAGGGGATATTTCCCTACGCTAAAACTATTTTTTTTTTAAATTTTCTATCATCTCCACGTGGCCTCATTTCATTGGACTCCAAACATAGCTCTACATTAGGATTCCTGATGTAATATTTTCCCCAATTTGTAATTTAACACCTAAACTTCGCTTTATACATCTACATCATCTGACTCATGCTTAAAAATATGTATAGAAGTGAAAGATTTTGATGTTAAAAATCTAAAAAAATAAAGTTTTTTTAGTTAGATATGTAAATACATAGAAGTTGTGAGGTCCCTCCGAATTATAATCTATTCTTTCTCATATTATATCCAAATGTCAGCAGTAAATGCTAAGAAAAACTGAACCTCTTGCATGCACTCTCAATGTGGAGTTAATGGATAAGCCAAAAATATATTCGATAAAATATATGAATATATATGTACGGGTCAAATTACTTACCTGTTCTGTGTAGAATATTGATGTATTAAGACAGCTGAAAGCTAAGTTTTATTGCAAATATTAAAAATTAACATGTCTTAACATTTAAATTTTTGAAATTTACATACATAACATTCTAATTTTTAATTTCACCTCAAAAAATATAAATGTTTTTTTTTATTTTTTTAATTATTTTATTTTATTTTATTTTATGTGGGTTGAGAAGTTTTATGAATGTAAATATCAAACTATAGACTTTAGATGTGTAAATACAAAGAAATTATGTGGTATGTAGATAAATTTCCTCTTTTTCCCTACTCAAAAGAGTTGAGGTTCGTGTTGATCTATCAGCCTGTGTTGTTTGGTTTAGGCGTGTAAATTCTGTATTTTTCGCCGTGTTTCTATAAAAAAATTTAATAATCTTCGTCATTTTCATTCATTCCCTCTCGAATCTCCCCCTGATTATAAGAGCCCATCGGAAGATATGAAACCCAACGTCCTAAAATATATAGTGTTATATAGGTAGAGATATAAGAATTCAATGATATATATAAGTATATCCCTGTTTTTATTAAGATAATTAAGATTGTAGTATTATGAACCTATGCTTATTAAGCATGGGATGATTTAGATAATTAAACTTTCTAGATAAGATAACAACATACTTAAATATGGGATAATTAAATAATCACTTTATTACATAAAATAAGAAATTAATACGTGCAATAATAATAATAATTAAGGTAATTATAGCTATTAAATACACCCCCATATATTTACATAAAATAATATATACTATAAGTACACCTCCATATGTACCAAGTCATTAACTTAAGACTTTAAAATTTGAGAGAAGATATCTAATTCTAAACCATTAGGCAAGTGGGCTACAAATGCTTGCAATTATCTTAATGTTGATTTTCTCCATTATTTTGTCTAGATTGGACATCAAATCTCTAAGGCATCCTTAATAGAACTAGAAGAATACTCTAATGGCTTTCCTTTTCCTTCTTGCTTATCTTGAGAATTCTAAGTTCTACTGTGTTCAAATGCCCATATGTTTTCTAAATTTTATGATTGGTGTTGTTCTGATTATATACAAACATATCTCATTAGAAGTTTTTAACATTCATAAAAAGAAAAATTGAGATCGATTGTTAGATGAATTGAGACTTGTAATAAGCTACTAAATCTTGATGAATTTTATGTTCCACTCAAACATGCCAGAAATGGATAAGGGTGAAGTCTTTTCTTAAATTGTCATTCTCATAGAATTAGTTTTGTTGGCAACTCTCATCTCTTTTAGATTCTTTTTATTGCTCCTTAAGATATATATTTATATTATGTTTAACTTATTTTGTGGTTTTTGCATGTGGCTTAGCTAGTTATCAATGTCATCTTGTAGTCTGAATGTATATAAACAAAAAGGAAGGTTCTAAGAGTTATGAGAAGGTAAAATCTATGTTCTACTAAAATTTGTTGACAAGTTCTCCTAATTTAGACTGTAAGTGTTCTAATAAAAAAGAATGGAATAACTATTGAGTTGAACTAATATGTGTAAATTCCAATTACTCTTTCTTCTATGTTTCTCTTAGTTCTTGAATTATTAGTGGCTTCCAATTTTTTCAAAAATCACTATCAAAGACTTCATAAGATAGACACAAAGTAGATGTACATATTTTATTGACAATTTCACTAAAAAAATTGATTTTATCCTTCAACGAATCAAGATGAGAGCCTTCTTTTTCATCATGGTCTCTCTAAGGCAATTCACATAAAAGGTTTTACCGCAACAGTGCAATGGCATGGGAATCACAATTAAAAAACCCGCAACATAATTGTTCTCTAACTTAGAGATAACATATGGAGAGAAGTGGTTGAAGAGGCATCAACCGCTAAGGTTTAGGAAAAACAATTATGCACTCTTCTAAAGGAGTCGAATTATCTCAAAAGACATAAAAAAGTTCAACAAAATCATTCATGAAATTAGAAATGTTGATGTGAGAATTGAAGAAGAAGATCAAGGGTTCATCTTTTTTAGCTCATCGCCAAACTCACATGAGCATATTGCTAACTCAATTTTGCTAACAAACAAACTTTGCTAATGATTGAGGTAAACTTAATTATCATGTCAAAAGAACTTCAATAAAAATTAAAATCTAAAATATACAAAAGTGGTGAAAGCTTGAATCTGAGAGAAAAGGTTGTGCATGGTGAAAATGAGGATTATAAGCATGTTAAATTTTAAATTTTAAATATTAGATCTTAATATATTGAATATTTAATTTTTTAGCCCTTCATATAGGAGGCTTTTAGTTATTTAATTCCCTCTATTTGGACTACAATTTTTTTTTTTAAGGCATTATGGCTCTCTTGATTAGGGAGTGGATTTTGAAGTGATTTTACTCTACGTCAAAATTTATTTTTTTCCTTAAAAAATTACTTCATTTATTAGTTTCTTTTTTTAGAATTTGATATAATACTTTAAATATTTACTTGAAGGAATAAAAAACTAAGTTTAATATTGAAAAATATATATATGTGGAGATTCAAATCTTTAAGATTGTATGCTTGTTGGCGAAAATTCCCTTGGTTGCACGCTTAATCGATGACCTTTTTAGATATTTCTTCATGGAAGGCCTACATATCATTCTTACCACTTGCACACGCACGCACGCACGCACGCACGCACGCACACACACACACACACACACACANATTTGGCTCTCCTCTCCCCACCACCACACAAACTCATAAGATCCAAACCAATTTTTTTTTATCATATTTGAACACAATACCTAGCCCTTCCAAATCTCTCAAGCCCCAAAAGAAACCATTAGAGTAATCCTCCAATTTCATATTTCAAGCCTAACTAGAATAAACCCAAACTAGGCAATTTGACGTTGTCTTAGCATAGTCCCACTAATCACTCTTAAACTTTTAGGGTCCCCCACCAAAAATCTTCCGCATAACTTCTAAAATGATTCATACTCTAAAGCCCTCCCCATGTCATAACCATAGAGGTGAAACAATAAGAAATAGTGTTAAGACTAGTTTAACTCAATCTCTTGAATGACCTATGTCCGTCAACCACCACACTATTTTGAGGCATCAAATTCATACATTATAACAGATTAACACACAAATACCAACAATAACCCACATTCATTTACTTCATATAAAAGCCTTCTTCAAATTTCAAGAAAACCAACTCTCATCTAACTTACATCCATCATTCAAAATTTATTTCAAATGCATTTTTTTTTTCTTTTAGAATTTTCACATTACAAAGGTATTTTCTCCCCCAAACATTTTATTTACTTCTACATTTTTTGATTTTATGTGCATATTATGGTTCATAGTTTAAACAATCATACAAACATATTTTAATGAACCATCCTCTTATATTATTATAAATTATCAATTAGACATTTATGAATTATTATAAGAAAAAGTTCAAATATCTACACATATATATTTTACTTATTTGAACTCCTTATGGCAGAGCTCTACTTATCCACACTCAACTCAACTAGCCGTGTAGAAGAAGTTAACATCTCAAATTATTAATAAAATAAAACAAAAGCGCCAAAACAAATTAAAAAAATAAAAATAAAGTTGTATAAAACGAAGAGAGAAATAACAAAACCTCCAGACCTGAGGAAGAAGAGGAGGAAGAAGTAATGGAGTCCTCCAAGATGACCAGAGAGACAAGGCGAGCCAACATCATCTACTTCCTCNATCGAACACCGCTAACATCAGTAAACCACCACCGATCGTCGATGAGAACAACCGACGAGAACTCCGTCGACCACCGCTGACCGTCTGTCGATCACCTCCGTCGGCGACACAGTAATATGAAAATCTATTAACTATTTCCCGTCTGTGGGACAACAGATAGCTGTAATTATCAATTTATGATAGATTTTTATGACTAGGTCAAACCCCGTGGTTTTTTCCCTTTACGGGTTTTCCACGTAAAAAAACTTTTGGTTTCATCACTGATTGTTTCACTTTCATCTGAGTGTGTGTTGAATCCTCGTGCTAAGATGATAATCCATTACTCTACCGGCCCGAATTTTTTAGCACTCATCAATAAATACTAAATTTTAGACTTTAGATTCACAAATGCATAAGAATTAAACCGTTGGTACGAAAATGTTCAAAATTCTCCACTAATGAACAATTAACGGTGAGCTGTCGCTGACATTTTCGCAGGTCTCGGAACCCAAAGAGATCTCAGTAATTTAGCATTGTTTATCCCTTAATCACAAATCAATTATTAGCTAATTATACTTAATCATTCATTACATTAATTAATCATGTCTAATAATTCCATTTAAAAAAGCTGACAAGATATCATTGATGCGTTGATGAGGAGGTGGGAAGCGGAAGAGGTATCGAGCAAAAGTTCTCAAGCTCTGAAGTAAATTATATAATTGGCGTACGGAGATTCTCAAGATAACTGCAGCTCGTGAGCTTGAGGGCCTGCTTCGGTTCGTCTTCTTCAACCTCCGCTCTAGCTGGGTTTCTTCTGCTTCTGGGGTTCAGGTCTTGGAGGTGAAGCGTGCTGAGGTTAGAATTTGGTTTAGGCAATGCTTCTATTGCGTCTTTCCTGTGTTCGTTTTCTTGTTCTGCTTTTGATTTTTGATTTATGTTTCTGAAACTGTTTTTGGGGGATTTTGTCTTTTTATTTTGCTTTGATCAAGTATGGGGATTCATGGAGGTTGGTTTGGGAAAGGTTTTGAAAATACGCTGTTGGGGAGAAACAAGCAGCAGAAGTTTGTTTTCTTAGGTAAAATATATAGGTTTTTGCGGGGAGGAGAGGTCGAAGGTTGCTAGTTATTCATGACTGGAGTAATGGATGGTGTATGGAATTTATTCTTTTTTTTTATTTATTGTTTGCGCTGCCTGGATTGCGTTTTCTGGTTAAGGGTGTGTTCGTGAACTTCGGATGGATTACAGATGGATTTTGACGTTTTTTTCTTCTTATTTGGGGTTAAATTGGATCAACATTTTGTGGCAGGAAGCAATTGAAATTGAAACTTTGGGATTTAGGAGATGATCCCAAGCATTTAGATTGTCCGGTACCTTTTGGAATTGGGTTTGAAATTAGTTTATCTTTGCCCTGGTTCATTCAATGCTTTGTCTAATTTTGGGGATAAGTGAGAATATAATAAAGGTGAGACAATTATGCATGGATATGTATACTTGATTTTGCAATCAAGGAAACGTTTTATTATTCTCATTTATGAAAGTAGATGTAGTTTTTCTATTGTTTAATTAGCTTACTTGATTTCGTTAGGTCGTTCTAAATGATTGTTCTAAATGATTAAAAAATGAAAGAAGTAAAAAAATTTAACAAATGATCATGATAAGGTCCACTCTGCTTTGATAGAAGTGTTGTGGCATATTGTTATATGGTTACATTGGAGAATGTACTTAACAAATACGGCATAGTCATGTTTGATTAAAGTTCTCATAAGACTTTTTTTGTAAAGTTTTATACAGTGCATGAACTTCTCACAAATGCGTGGGTTAGAAGGAGTTTATGTATTTGGCCAAATCCTTAAATTTTTTGGGAGTCTGAAACTTATAATGTTCATATATTAATGGAGGAAGACTTACTACTCCTAAAAGCCCTCCTTTTGTTCTCAATTGCTATTAATAGGCTATGTAAGGTAAACCCGGTGGTGAAGTTACTATTTATCTTTTAATTAAAAAAAGAGATATAATTGACTTTGGCTCAACCTATTTTATATTAAGATCAATCTCATGATTTCACCATTTTTTAGAAATTTCCTAGAAGATAACCTATCCTTTGATTTCACTCCATCACGGGCACGTTTAATTATGGAGCTCTCAATGAAACTCTACACATTACCTCAAAATAGGACTCACATTTTTGGGTTTAAACTTTTAGGGGGTGTTTGGTAGGCGCCTTTTAATAGGATTTTTCAGCAAACACAAAAATGCAATAGTTCTGCAAATTTATGAATTTTTGGATTTAGGGTCCCAAATTTTGCTTTCGATCCGACTTATGTCCGGATTTACTAAATTCATAGGTATGATGGATTTAATAGTTTTATGATTTACGGATTTACTAAATCTTAGTAATGCTAAATCATACTTGCAGCGAAACACCCTCTTAATTATATGAAGTAGTAACCTTACATCTCTTTTAAATGTCAGGTTTGCTTTATTCACAATTCTTTTTGGTTCCAAAAAATACCAGGAACTACTTTTTTTCTTGGTCACTACCGATCACTCTCTCCTGCCTTACTTTAAATTTAGGATGTCAGAATAAGCATGCATAAATGGCTAAATAAAGTGTTAAATTTTCACTTTTGCCTTCTGTAATGATTTTGATTTGCATCCCGAGTGTTCTCTTGAAAAGATTCAAATATTTTGTGGGCTAGCGAACCCAATGATGCGTGGAATATGAAATACAATGACATTAAGCTAAAGAAATAAGTGATCATGGTTGAATTTGTTTCATTATTTGACCCTCCATCTTCTCAAATTCTCTTTTATTTCCCTCCTTTCTTCAAATCCCTGATAGCCTACAACAAAGTGTCAAATATAGAGGAGGAGGGTTGGTGGCGAAAGAAGAAAGGGGAAGAAAAGAAGCTTAAAACAGAAGTCTAAATGAAAGGCTGAAAGTATTTGTCAAGCACAATAAATTTAGAAAAGAAGAAGAGGTACAAAGGAATAATTAATGCAATTATAATTCATTCTTAGTGTATCCTTCTCACAAGAAAAAAGGGAGGACAATTACATAATTAATACACGCTTCTAATGTATTTACATCTCTCACACCTGAACTTTTACATTTACAGACAACACTCAAATCTTTAATAACACATAAAAAATAGCACTATTACTACATTTTAAAAATGAAATACACCTTTTCATGCATATGTTTAAATTACCAAAATCATATATATATAAGTATGAAATTTTAGGTGTGAGATATGTAAATACATAAGAATTGTGTATTACAAATGTAAATTTCTCAAAAAAATCAGAAGATCAGCAACAAAGAGGGGAGCTAACAGGCAATAGATATTATAGGTTTCAGTTCCATGTCCTCCTTTCTCTAGGTAAAAGTGATGTTGTTGTCTCTGGCCGTTGTCATTAAATTGTTTGTACCAAGTTTTTTAAAATTCTTATTAAGCATTAGCTTTGTCCTTTTTGTGGATGACATAAATCATGAATCTCTATGTCAAACTTGTAGTCTCCTATCCAAAAAAAAAAAAAAAAAAATTTTTGAATGAATAACTGTAAGGAAACCTATATCAACGAGGATGTTATGAAAAACTTAGGTGCTTTGTGACTTGAATCAGGCACTGAGAAGTATGAAGTTTTGCTTTTTTAAATGTCTTGTTGGGAGCCCAAATTGCTAATTATTATGATCCCAGTGATATTAAATATATGATTTGGACTTGTGTATTTTCCTGGTTGTTGGATTTCAAGGAATCACCCCAAATGAATCCCAGTTAGCTATGTCTAATGCAAATTATCATTATTTTNAAACCTATATCAACAAGGATGTTGTGAAAAACTTAGGTGCTTTGAGACTTGAATCAGGCACTGAGAAGTATGACGTTTTGCTTTTTTAAATGACTTGTTGGGAGACCAAATTGCTAATTATTATGATCCCAGTAATATTGAATATATGATTTGGACTTGTGTATTTGCCTAGTTGTTGGATTTCAAGGATCACCCCAAATGAATCCCACTTAGCTATGCCTAATGCAAATTATCATTATTTTTGATGATTGTACTGCTCATTTTCTATTTAGCAAAAATAATGAGGAAATTTCTTTTCTCTTGAAAATTCATTAAATATATGGCTGATTATTTGTGGTTTTTTGTTTTTCAGTTGGCTCGAAGNAAATTTCATATTTATTTATATAAATATTAATTATAAAATATTAACAATATAAATATTTATTTATCTCAAATAGAGAAAACAAAATATATAATTTTAAATATTTAATAAATATATACATAAATTTTTTTGTGATATCTATGAAAATCCGCCAACTTGACAAGCACGTCTTAAGCACCCCTAGCGTGAAGCCTCTTTTGAATTCGAGGCTGACCGATAAGACCAAGTCAAACCCAGGCTAATAGTCCAAAAACTAAAGCACAAAAAATTCGTAATTTATAATATATTTATCATGCAAACATCTCAATTATTAAATGTTCCCACTATTATTTTCTTAAATTAATATTTTTGAGAGGTTAACTCAATTGAAGTTCTATAATCTTTGATTACTCCAATTTTTTTTTTAAGAATCTCGTAGGAAATTTTATTTCAATAAAGAAAAGTTTACATGGTTTGTGACTGACAGTCTCACGAAAAAAAGAAACTGTCAGTTACTAGGTACAACTCATGCAAAAAAAGTCTCAAAAATATTATCACATCGAATATAAAGAGTTTCTAAACAATCTCCATGAATAAGAATAGAAAGCTCATGAGGTACTGGAACTGAGAATATGAAGTCTTGTTTCTCAAATCCACGTTTAGCAGCCCTATATTCTTTGATTACTCCTTAAAATAGGTAATTGATATTAAAAAGATTAGGGGCATTTACATAAAGGGCATTTATGACACCTAAATTTACCTCTTGCATAAAAGATATTACAAGTTCAACCTTAACAAGCAAAAATGCAATTTTTAATGCACAGATAAGATGACATATATGTAAAAACTAAAGTTCGGGCTTTAGATATGTAAATACATAAATCTTCCAAAAAAAAAGTTTTAGAATATATCATGATATAAATTATAAGAGGATGAACGTAACACTTATTGGATTCGTCTTAAAATTAGTGTCATATTTGAAGGGTTTATGTTATACCAATTTCAAAGTATTTTCAATAATTTTTAAACTTGGTTCTCCTTGTAAATTAAATTTAACATAACTAATACAATTTATATTATGTTGATATAATATCTTAAGATGAATTTAATATTTATCCTTATAATTTATTAATTAGAATATCTTGAAATTAAAATTTTCCTTTCTCATGCTATGTGGCTTTAAACAACAAGGAAAATTACATACATACCACACAATTATTAAGTATTTACAAATGTAACACTAAAGAATTGTAGTGTATGTACTTAAATGGCCCTAAAAAATGTAGATGAGAATATTTAAATTTGGTAAATACAACTTTTACTATAATTTACTTTGAGATGAATACAACAACAACAACAACAAAGCCTTAATCCCGCTACGTGGGGTCGGCTACATGAATCTTTTTTCTCCATTGTGTCCTATTTAGTGTCATATTTTCATTTAGTTCTGGTAAATTAAGATCATTTTTTATATAATAAGTCCAAATCTTCCTTGGTCTACCTCTGCCTTTCTTAACACAAGTCGAATCTAAAACATGTATTCTCTAATCGGATCATCAGATGGTCGACGTTTAATGTGACCAAATCATCTAAGACAACTTTCTCTAATTTTGTCTGTCACAGGAGCTATACCAACCCTATCATGGATATATTCATTTTGCATTTTGTCTCTAAGTGTAAAGCCACTCATCCACCTAATCATTCTCATCTGGGCAACACTTAACTTATATTATGTTTCTTTTTTAAAGGCCAACATTCAACGCCATAGAGCATTGCAGGTCTCACCACCGTCTTATAAATTTTCCTTCCAGTCTAAGCGGTACTGTTCTATCACATAAAAGGCCCGAAGCATTCCTCCACTTCAACCAACCAATTTGAATTCTACTATTAGCATCTCCATCTATATCACCATCTCTTTGAACAACAGACCCAAGATATCTAAATCTTTCACACCTTTTAATAATTTGATCGCCCAAAATCACACTTTTGTCACTAGAGCTACTACTACTAAAATTACATTCCATGTATTCAGTTTTAGTTCTACTTAAACGAAGGCCTTTAGACTCCTAATGTAGACCTCCATAATTCAAGTTTTTTCTGGGCTTTTTCTCTCGTGTCTTTAGACTCCAATGTAGACCTCCATAATTTAAGTTTTTCCTAGGTTTTTTCTGTCGTTTTATCCACGAGAAGGATATCATCAGCAAAAAGCATAGACCAAGGTACATCCTCCAGTAGATGTCTAGTAAGACCATCCATAACTAAAGCAAAAAGATATGGGCTTAAAGCCCATCCCTAATGAGAAATAGGAAAATATTTGGTCAATCCTCCTTCACTTTGAACACAAGCAACAACTCTAGTATACATATATTTAATGACTTGAATATAAGTCATATCAACATCTTTCTTCTCAAGAACTCTCCAAAGGATATCTCTTGAAACCTTATCATAAGCATTTTCTAAATCAATAAAAATCAAATGTAGATTCTTTTTAGTATATCTGAACTTTTCCATCAAACCTCTCAATAAAAGTATAGCTTCTATAGCAGACATGCCCATCATAAATCCAAATTGATTATGAGAAATCTTTGTAATGCGTCTTAACCTATGTTCAATTACCCCAACTTTAAAGTATGACACATCAACTTAATTCCTGTATAATTTGCACACTCTTGCATCTCCTTTATTCTTAAAAATTGAGACCAAAATACACTTCCTTCACTCCTCAGGCATCTTTTTAGTTTTTAAAATAGTATTAAAAAGCTTAGTAAGCCAAAAAACTCCAAAATCTCCGAAATATTTTCTCACTTCAATTGTGATATCATCCGGTCCTACAGACTTTCCACTCTTGGCTTTCTTTAAAATCTCCTCAACTTTTTTTTACTAATGCGACGGTAAAAATGAATATAATACAAAAATTAATTAATTATCAATATAGTACACCCAAATTAAATCAAATTCGAATTTTTTAAGTTCATGGAGAAGCCTAGCTTTTGTTAACATTGGCCCACTAAGTGTTCTAGCGTAGTCCAATCCAAGAGTGAATCAAATCTATATTTTCGGAAGCCCAGTTAACCCAGTTAAAAAATTTATGATATTTTAAAAAATTAAATTTTATAAATTAATAATAATAATATATTAATATACTATATTAGTAATATACNCATTCTGCTGTGAAAATCGCTTTGCAACCAGTCGAGCCTTGAATTTTTTCCTTTCATTTTTTGATACTGTTGGTTTTCTTTTGTAGACCCATTTGCCCTCAATGGCCTTATTTCCCTCTGGAAACTGAACTAGCTCTCAAGTGTGGTTTTTCTGCAAAGACTCCATCTCTTCGACCATTGCACCCATCCATTTTTCTTTCTCCTGACTAGTGATAGCTCCTTGAAAAGTGATTGGATCATTGCTGCTGATGAGAAGTGCACATGAGACTAAGTCTTCATAACTTACTCTGCTAGGAGGTCTTACATTGGTGCGTCTCTATCTATCTCTAGCTAGATTGTAATTCTACAGATCATCTGGAATAGAATCACCAGGTGTTGGATTTGAACTTTCACCTCTCTCAGAAGCTACTGGTTGTTGTTCTAAATCCATCTGCACTGCATCTGGACTAGAACTGTTCTCTGGCACCTTATCTTGATTCTGTTGTAACATAAACTGTTCATCAAAAACTGCATCTCTACTGATCACAATCTTCTTTGCAATCGGATCCCAAAATTTGTATCCTTTCACACATTTCTTGTAGCCCAGAAAGATGCACTTCTTGGATTTTGCATCAAGTTTGGATCTTTCATCTCCAGGTACATGCACATAAGCAGGACATCCAAAAATCCGTAAATGATCAAATTTAACTGGATTACCTGTCCATACCTCTTCTGCGACCTTGTCACCCAGCGATGTTCGAGGTGATCTACTTATGAGATAGCAAATCATATTCACAGCCTCTGCTCATAAACTCTTAGGAAGTCTTGCATTCAGTCTTAAGCATCTTGCCCTTTCAGTTAAGGACTTATTCATCCTTTATGCCACATCATTCTGCTGTGGTGTCTTTCGCACTGAAAAATATCTCTGAATCCCATGCTCCTCACAGAACTTTTGAAACTGCGAATCTGTGTACTCTGTGTCATTACCGGACCTCAAATACTTGATTTTTCTGCCAATTTGGTTCTCCACCTCAGCTTTCCACAGCTTGAATTTAGAGAAGACCTCAGATTTCTACTTCAAGAAATACACCCAAACTTTCCTGGAGAAATCATCAATAATGATAATGAAATACTGAGCTCCTCCCAATCACAACTCCCTAGTAGGGCCCCATACATCAGAACGCACATAGTCAAGAATTCCTTCAGTTTTGTGTTTTCCAATCATAAAACTGACTCTAATTTGTTTTCCAAGAATACAAAACGTACAAAAATTGGGCTTGCAGCTTTTAACCCCATGCAACATGTTTCTTCTATGCAATTCCGTCATCCCAAGTTCACTAAGATGACCTAGACGCATATGTCATGGTTTTGTATTGTCATTATCTGACTCCACAAAATGAACTCCACCTACAACTGTACTCCCTAACAGTTTGTAGATATTACCTGCAGTCAACTTTCCTTTCATCACCGTCAGTGCACCCTTAACAATTCTGATGATTTCTTTATCCTCATCAGCCTTAGGAATAAAATCATTTCTGTATAGAGTGCCCAAGAAAATTAAATTCTTCTTCAGATCTGGAATATGTCTGACATCACATAACGTTCTAACTGTGTCATCATACATCTGAATTCTGACTTCTCCAATATCAACTATATTGCAGCATCTATCATCACCCAAATAGACTGAGCCAGAATTTGTTGACCTGTATGAAGTAAAACATTCCCTGTTAGGTGTTATGTGATAAGAGCACCCTGAATCAAGAATTCATGCATCTGTGAACTGAGTTGATGAAACTGAGAACATATCGCCATCACTACAATCTGCATTTTCACTCTGCACCACATTTACAGACTTTGATGAAGTATCACCTTTCTCCCCAGTCTGCTTCTTCAGCTTTGGACAATCTCGCTTCATATGACTTGGCTCATTGCACTTGTAGCAATGAATTTCTTTTTTGCCTCTAGACTTTGATCTGGAACTTCACCTTCCAGATCCCTTTTTCTCTTTCTTCCTTCCACGATCCTGCTTACTCTTCACATATAAACTGTCACAGTGAGAGCTTTCCCCTGCATTCTGCTTCCGCTGGTTGTGAGCCAACAACGCTTCAGTAATCTCATCAATTTTGATAGTCTCTTTCCCATATGTCAGAGTAGTCACCAGATGTTCATAGGAAGAGGGAAACGAACACAACAAAATCATCGCTCGATCTTCATCCTCAATACTCACATCAAGCCGTGACAGGTCTGTGATTATTTGATTAAACCATTGCTGCGCTAGATCAGAACCTTCCTGCATCTTCAGCTCATACAACTTTTGCTTCAGATACAACTTGTTCGTCAGAGATTTAGCCATAAATTGAGTTTCTAATTTTTTCCAAACTTCTCCTGGAGATTTTAAATTCATCATGTTATATATAACTTCATCTGCTAGGCATAGTCATATCGTCACTGTCGCTCGCTATTGCAATTCTCTCAATCTTCATCATTCATGTCATCTGGTTTCGTTGCCCTCAGGGCCTTCAAGATTCTCTGTTGCGCCAACAGATGTTTTACCCTGGTTTGTCACAATCCGAAGTTACCAGTTCCGTCGAACTTCACCACCTCAAATTTCACACCAGAAAAATGTTATCTGAAAATTAATCCTGCAACAAAACTGCAAAAAAGTTCCTCTGCAAAAATCCTTGCTCAGATTTTTTTTAAAGAGGAAAGAAAAAAAAAATTGAAAAAATTCTTTCAAAATTTTCCAGCAAAACAAAAAAAATTTTCTCCGCCTTCAAGAAAAGAAATAAATATTTCTTTTATTTACTTTCCTTATCGAGCAAAGGAAATCCTTAATTAAATTTACTTAATCTGATTTAAATCAATTTAATTAAAAAAAGCTTTCCTTTAATTTTTTTTTTCCAGGAAACAAAATTCTCCTCTTCTGCTATTTTGGAGGGAATATTCTCCTCCAATGGAAAGTCCTGAATTCTTTCCTGTTTCCGTAATTCTTGTTGTCCAGGAAAGGAAAATGACTACAGCAAACAATTCCTTCCTGATATTTCTTCTCCGCAGCGTCCTTGATTTTTGCTCTCCAGGAAAGAGAATAGGCCTCAGCGATCTACACGCCAGAAAGGAAATTCTTCCACGCTGCCTTCCTTGCTTGCCGCGAACACTTTCCTTTTTCTGCCTGTCGCGATTCACAATCTGCTCCGATCTGCCGCAAACCGCCCTGTGGAAGAAGCCTCACCTATTCGCGTACGCGAACCTCCTTCGCGATCCTTCGGCCTGTTCGGCCTGTCGCAGAAGCCTCCGCTTTCGCTGCTTCTGCCTTCGCAAGCCTCCGCCAAAAACTCTTTCTCTCTGGTTCGCCTGCCCGGAACCCTCGCCGAAGTCGCCTATCGCAGCTTCCAAAAGCCGCGATCTCGTCGACTCCTCCTTCGCGGGAACTCCTCCTTCGAATCTGCCTCGTGGGCCGAAATTTGTACTGCCTCTTGAATACCTCAATTCCGAACCGAAGCCGCGCAGATCCCGAAATTTCTCCTTCCAAAATCCCCAAATCGTTCTTCTTACTTCCTGTGCCGCCACAGTTTTCTTCTCTGCCCTCGAACCAGTCTCTGATACCACTTGTTGAGAAAATTAGGGTGAAGAAAAACAGTAACGAATCCAGAAGAACACAAAGATTTAACGAGGTTCGGCAAAGATGTCTACGTCCTCGAGAGCAGAGCGGCGAGTTCCTTTCAATATTCAGAAAAGAGGTTACAGAATTCAGGTGCTGTAGTCATTCTCCTCCTCTGCTATTTTGGAGGGAATATTCTCCTCCAATGGAAAGTCCTGAATTCTTTCCTGTTTCCGTAATTCTTGTTGTCCAGGAAAGGAAAATGACTACAGCAAACAATTCCTTCCTGATATTTCTTCTCCGCAGCGTCCTTGATTTTTGCTCTCCAGGAAAGAGAATAGGCCTCAGCGATCTACACGCCAGAAAGGAAATTCTTCCACGCTGCCTTCCTTGCCTGCCGCGAACACTTTCCTTTTTCTGCCTGCCGCGATTCACAATCTGGTCTGATCTGCCGCAAACCGCCCTGTGGAAGAAGCCTCGCCTATTCGCGTACGCGAACCTCCTTCGCGATCCTTCGGCCTGTTCGACCTGTCGCAGAAGCCTTCGCTTTCGCTGCTTCTGCCTTCGCAAGCCTCCGCCGAAAACTCTTTCTCTCTGGTTCGCCTGCCCGGAACCCTCGCCAAAGTCGCCTATCGCAGCTTCCAAAAGCCGCGATCTCGTTGACTCCTCCTTGGCGGGAACTCCTCCCTCGTGGGCCGAAATTTGTACTGCCTCTTGAATACCTCAATTTCGAACCGAAGCCGCGCAGATCCCGAAACTTCTCCTTCCAAAATCCCCAAATCGTTCTTCTTACTTCCTGCGCCGCCACAATTGAGAAAATTAGGGCGAAGAAAAATAGTAAAGAATCCAGAAGAACACATAGATTTAACGAGGTTCGGCAAAGATGTCTACGTCCTCGAGAGCAGAGCGGCGAGTTCCTTTCAATATTCAGAAAAGAGGTTACATAATTCAGGGATGACTCATGGGATTACTAAGAGGCCTATTTATAACCCCAAGAGTAAACCTTAGGCATAATATGTAATTACAATATTACCCCTGTATCATACCGCGGGGTTTTGCCCTCGCACCCCAACCCACGTAATTTCCCAATTTAGACAGATTTTTCCGCCCCGCTCCGCTTCAATCCATCGTCTGTCCCAATATGGTATATGAGTCATACCATAAAAAAATATGACACTCAATATGACGCAATGGAGAAAAAGGATTCTTGTTGCCGACCCCAATTAGTGCGATAAAGAGTTGTTATTGTTGTTGTTATTGAATTTGATATTGATAGTCATTATCACCCTAATTGATGTTGTTGTATCTTCGCCTGACCATCACTCTTAATTATTATCATCCATCTTCCTCTTAACCACTGTTAATCAAATGTCGTTGCCCGGTCATCTTAGGCCAACTATCATTATTCGACCATCTTTGTCCAATTGTGCCGCTCGTCCACTATAGCCTAAACTCAATCTCCCAATTGTCGCCATCAATCAACCGTCATTGTCACCCCTCCTAACATTTATCCAACATTTTCAATTACAACAATATGAAATATGATAAAGTTCAATACTTTGTAATCCTGTCTTCTCAAAAAAGAGACTTATTATAATCTCTATTTATAATATATATAACTTTTTTTTCACATAAAACTCTAGTGTCTCTTACAACTCTTCTTTTATATGTTTGTGGAACTTTTATATAAAACAAAAACAATAACCTCTCCCCCTGCAACCATTGACAACAACTATTATAGAAAGATGCAAATACTTGCATCAAAGCAGAGCAAGCAGAGCAGTTCAGCCAGATTATAAATATAATAGACTCAAAACAAATTAAGCGCAGATAGAGAAACATATAAATCAGATGGCGTTTAGCTTCAAAATATAAATCAAAACTCATGATAGATCTATGAAATCAGCATGAATTCCCTCTCCAACATATAAAAAACTAAACCAGAACCAAAAAAAAAAAAAATTCTTCTTATAAGAATAGAGACAAACCTCTACTTTGTATCATTCAATCTTCTTCTCATTACTNAAAAAAACTCAACCAGAACCAAAAAAAAAATTCTTCTTATAAGAATAGAGACAAACCTCTACTTTGTATCATTCAATCTTCTTCTCATTACTTTTCAATAAACTGCTTCAGATTCTGAAGCCACCGGCAGTACTCCTTATCATCTTTGTGTATCATATATTCATACAAGAAGTTGGTGGTCGCCGGAGATATCCCTCTTATTTCCAAGAACTTGTGAAATGCTTTCTGGAGATTCTCATCAAGATCACTATAACACAGGAATTTTATGGAGAATAAATATACTAAGATTTTAAAAATAAAAAGGGGCGTTTGGATACATACCACAATTCCTACGTATTTGCATAACCAATGTATGTACGCATCCAACATCTAAACTTTACATTTTACATTTATACTGCCCAAATCTTTCATATCACACAAAAAAGCACTATTTTAACTTTTAAAAAGTGAAATACTTATATGTAAAAATGGAAGTTTAGGTGTTAAAAGTGCAGTCCACTGACTCTTTGCAGAGGATCGTTTTATTCCCAGAGTCCATAAAACTGTCAAACTAATCGCTAGACTTTTTTTAACAGGGGCTGAAATAGCCCCCATTGAGGAGTATTTCAGCCCCAATATAAGGAGAATAATTTGACACTTCAATAGATTGGGAATAAAATGACCCCACTTATAGAGTCAGAGGGCTATTTTAACATCGATATGTAAATACATAGAAATTAATTGGTATCCATGCTAATCTTCCAAATAAAAACTATAAAAAGAATCCAGTCTATTGTAGTTTCATACTTGAAATCAGGACCTTCATACGCTAGCACATCATCATCAGATTCATCTTTTCTTTGGACCGATAAGCTGTCGATCACAATTTCGTCGGCATAAGCGGTGCAGCTAAACTCCAGATTTAGTTCTTTGGATTTGCTGATGTTGACGGTCAGCGGAATAGCAGGTTGGTTGATCTTCTCGTCGCCTGCACGACCGGCTTCCCCGTCACCTACACCTTCAATGTTATCAGGTTCCTCAATTCTAGGCATGGAAACAACAGCTTCAATCTTCTCGCCCAAATAAACTCTTCTTAGAGTTATAATGTTTGAGCCCTCTTCATCTTGGATCTCAAAGGGAAAACCTTTTGGAATTTCTTCAGCCTGGGTGAATATAAGATATGTAAATACATAAAAATTAAGCGGTATGTATGTAAACGCGCCATTTTATAATCTAAGTGTATTTACATACAAACCAGGCAATTCTTTTGTATTTACATATATGAAACTTAAACTTTAATATTTATTTATATAATACACAAATACATAGACACCAGATAAGAAACACAAAATTAATTTTCTGAAGGAAAACACACATTTTCTTGCATATGTTTCAAAGTGATTATGACTAAGACAACTAAGTATAATATAAGTAAATATGTAAGTTTAAATGTTAGATATGTAAATTCATAAAAAATCGCATTCCTAANCATACCTAACACTTAAATTTTAGTAGTATTAATATAAAAGGTAAAATTTAAATATTAGATATGTAAATACATAAAAATTAAGCAGTATGTATGTAAACGCGCCTTTTAATAATCTAAGTGTATTTACATACAAACCAGGCAATTCTTGTGTATTTACATATATGAAACTTAAACTTTAATATTTATTTATACAATACACAAATACATAGACACCAGATAAGAATCACAATATCAATTTTCTGAAAAAAAACACACATTTTCTTGCATATGTTTCAAAGTAATTATGACACTAAGACACCTAAGTATAATATAAGTAAATATGTAAGTTTAAATGTTAGATATGTAAATTCATAAAAAATCGCATTCCTAATGTTAATCCCTCTTTAAGTTAACATTATCATATCTCATCTTAAAATCCTAGCTTTAAATGCATCCATCCCTAGCGGTCTCAATTATTAACTTGTTCATTAACGCCTGCTTCATAGAATATCCTTTTACAAAAAATATTTCTTTAGATTCAACACCATTCTACCGTTCGACATTGTTTAATAGAAAAGAAAACAAATTTTGCTGCTAAAGAGCACTCCAGTCAGTTCTATAAATCCTTTATCTACCTTCTATCAATATCAAATTATTTTATATTTGATAATAGACAACTAGGCTCCTGGCACTAGAACAACAATTAACAAGTTTATAAATATTTTTTTCTACACATTCTATAAATATATTCAGAACAACTTCTTTCAAAAAAACTTCAAATTAGGCTTCTCCGATGTAAGGAATTGTCCTTAATGGTTTTTATAATGAATTTGTAAAGTTTGTTCAAATTTAAATGCCTTAGATGCCTTACATATTTTTTCATGCAATGTTGCATCAAAATATTTCGAACTTTAAGCTCCTAAAATTAAATCAAAATGCCCAAACTTCATAATTTCCAACAAACTAGGTAGAGACCATATTTATTGAATTCTAAAATATTTCTTTTTNAATTTTTATATTATTTATTTTGATGTACAAAGCTCAAATTTTATATACAAATAGAGAAAATGAATTAATTATTGGTGCTTAGGAACTGCAGGATTTTCAAGATGTTTATTCCTTTACAAGTGTCATTTATGCCAAGAAGGTTATTTGAACAATTCAGTTGTGAAAGCCTATGAAAGTTATTTGATTGTTGATTTTGTNACAAATGGAGAAAATGAATTAATTATTGGTGCTTAGGAACTGCAGGATTTTCAGGATGTTTATTCCTTTACAAGTGTCAATTAATTTTATGCCAAGAAGGTTATTTGAACAATTCAGTTGTGAAAGCCTATGAAAGTTATTTGATTGTTGATTTTGTTTAGGGGCATTTACTTACATCCACAAAATCCTTATAGACAAGCAGGGCTGTCAAAATGGCTCGTTGTTCGCGAACAACTCGTGTTCGGCTCGTCAAGAAGCTCGTGTTCCGCTCGTTAATTTCGTTTGATAAGTTAACGAGCCGAACACGAACTAAGATGTGTTCGTTCGTGTTCGGCTCATNCATGAAAGTGATTTGATTGTTGATTTTGTTTAGGGGGCCATTTGCTTACATCCACACAATTCTTATAGATAAGTTAACACCTAAGTTTCATATTTACCTACTTTCTACTCAAAAACATTGACATTACATTAAAAAACATCAATGTTACTAACTTTTTAAAAGTAAAATACATATTTTCGCGCATGATTATAACGCCAGTGTTATAAATGTAAATATCAAATTTACGTGTTAGATGTGGTGAAGTATGTAGTTAAGTTTACCTTTTGTTTATTCCATGTAAAAATAATGTCCATTGAATGAGAAATAATGTACAAAAATAAATAAATGATTTTTTGATGAAAGTTCAAAAAAGAAAGTAGGTGTTGATAAGTAGAAATGATTTTTATTAGTTATGTTATTGGAATACATGATTAGAGCACCAATTTTTTTTAAAAGTAGAGAAGATGTTCATACAATGGATGATCTAAAATAGAGTAATATTCTTCCTAAAAATGGTTGGGCATTAGATGACTAGTAGTTGGTAGGTGTTTCAAGGTTGGAGGGATTGCATGATTGCCACTTTATAGCCTAAAATCATGAATAATAATAATTGTCCTCAAAAGTGGGGCAAGATTAGAAAAGTAGAGAGCTAAATTTAGAGAGTTTGGAGATCTAAACAATTCCATAAATTTTTTTTTTTTTCTAAACATTTGATATTGATAGTGGAGGAATGATTCGGGTCTATTGTGTGATAGAAGAGTACCACTATAGACTGAAAAAAAAAATTTATAAGATGGTGGTGAGACCTGCAATGCTCTATGGCACTGAATGTTAGCTTTTAAAAGAGAAGCATAAAACTAAGTTAATTGTTACTGAGATGAGAATGGTTAGATGGATGTGTAGCTTTTCACTTGGAGACAAAATGCGAAATGAATATATTTGTTATAGGGTTGGTGTAACTCCAGTGAAGGACAAAATTAGAGAGTCGTCTTAGATGATTTTGTCAAATTAAACGTCGACCATCTGATGATCCGATTTGGAGTGTGGATATTTTAGATTCGACTCATGTCTAGAAGGGCAGAGGTAGACCTAGAAAGATTTGGACATTTGTATAATAAATAATCTTAATTTATCAGAATTAAATGAAAATATGACACTCAATATGACGCAATGGAGAAAAAGGATTCATATTGCCAACCCCAATTAGTGGGATAAAGAGTTGTTATTGTTGTTGTTATTATATTTGATATTGATAGTCATTATCACCCTAATTGATGTTGTTGTATCTTCACCTGACCATCACTCTTAATTATTATCATCCATCTTCCTCTTAACCACTGTTAATCAAATGTCGTTGCCCGGTCATATTAGGCCAACTATCATTATTCGACCATCTTTGTCCAATTGCGTCGCTCGTACTATAGCCTAAACTCAATCTCCCAATTGTCGCCATCAATCAACCGGCAGTCACCCCTCCTACCATTTATCCAACATTTTCAATTACAGCAATATGAAATATGATAAAGTTCAATACTTTGTAATCCTTTCTTCTCAAAAAAGAGACCTATTATAATCTCTATTTATAATATATTTATAANGTCTCCTGGGATTACTAACAGGCCTATTTATAACCCCAAGAGTAAACCTTAGGAATAATATGTAATTACAATATTACCCTTGTACCATACCGCGAGGTTTTGCCCCCGCACCCCAACCCACGTAACTTCCCAATTTAGACAGATTTTTCCGCTCCGCTCCGCTTCGATCCATCGTCTGTCCCAATATGGTATATGAGTCATACCATAACAAAATATGACACTCAATATGACGCAATGAAGAAAAAGGATTCTTGTTGCCGACCCCAATTAGTGCGATAAAGAGTTGTTATTGTTGTTGTTATTGAATTTGATATTGATAGTCATTATCACCCTAATTGATGTTGTTGTATCTTCGCCTGACCATCACTCTTAATTATTATCATCCATCTTCCTCTTAACCACTGTTAATCAAATGTCGTTGCCCGGTCATCTTAGGCCAACTATCATTATTCGACCATTTTTGTCCAATTGCGCCGCTCGTACTATAGCCTAAACTCAATCTCCCAATTGTCGCCATCAATCAACCGTCAGTCACCCCTCCTAACATTTATCCAACATTTTCAATTACAACAATATGAAATATGATAATGTTCAATACTTTGTAATCCTTTCTTCTCAAAAAAGAGACCTATTATAATCTCTATTTATAATATATATAACATTTTTTTCACATAAAACTCTAGTGTCTCTTACAACTCTTCTTTTATATGTTTGTGGAACTTTTATATAAAACAAAAACAATAACCTCTCCCCCTGCAACCATTGACAATAACTATTATAGAAAGATGCAAATACTTGCATCAAAGCAGAGCAAGCAAAGCAGTTCAGCCAGATTATAAATATAATAGACTCAAAACAAATTAAGCGCAGATAGAGAAACATATAAATCANAAGTGTAAAGTATTTATTTTGCATTTGAATTTTTTTTCATGCGCTACGGAATCGTTTCTTCTTCTATTATTTAGCATTAAGATTTCTGCCTCCTAGTCATCGATGACATTTGGTGCTATAAACTGGCAGATGCGGCCTTTCTTGTGCTTCAGAATCATCTCTATTTCTTCTTCTAGGATTTCATCTTTCTCGTCGTTGATGACAATTTATGCATGTTGGTTACACTTTTATACTATTTAAACTACTCAAATTTTAAGGTTCAATTTTCTCGCAAGTAAAAGAGTTATCGTCTTCTCATCTTCTTCCCTCATCATCCTTTATGGCAGCAACAAAAAATATATCTTTAAACTTATCAGTTAAATTGTCATGTTCTATATAATTCTTCTCGGGTTCTTTTAGTTATTTAGAAATTTTCTAACTACATCATGGATGTACTCAATATTTTTTCTGGTTTAAGCATATTGTACATTTGATTCATTAAATAAATAAATAACTCATGTTGGATGTTTTTTTTATGACTTTTAGCATAAACAATGTTCCAATGTGTGAAGAAAAATATATATATTTTGACTTTCTGGTTTTTTTTTATTAAGCACAATTATATTGTACTTATTTTTTATTAGTGTAAAATAATATTTTGAACCAAGATTTGATGTTTGTTTAGTCACCTTTTTTATTTTTTGTAAAGTACAAACGTGTTGTACTCATATATTTTTTAGTGTAAAATAATGTTCTGAAATAGGATTTTATATTTGTTTAGTCTCCTGTTTGATTTTTTTGTTCAGTACAATCATGTTGTACTTATGTTTTGTTAGTGTAAAATAATATTTTGAAGTAGGATTTGATGTTTATTTAGGCTTTTATTTGATTTTTGTATTAGTACAACGATGTTGTACACATGTTTTGTTAGTGTAAAATAATGTTCTTAAGCAGGATTTGATGTTTGTTTGAGCTCATGTTTGATTTTTTGTTAAGTACAATCATATTGTTCTCATGTTTTTTTAGCGTAAAATAATGTTTTGAAACATAATTACATGTTTGTTTAGCATCTTGTTTGACTTTTTGCTCACTAAAGTCATGTTATGCTCATGTTTTTTAGTATTGAATATTGTTTTGAAGCATGATTTGATGGTTGTTTGGCCTTCTGTTTGATTCTTTGCTCAGTATAATCACGTTGTACTCATGTTTTTTATTGTTAAAATAATATTTTGAAGTAGGATATGTTCTTTGTTTGGTCTCTTGTTTGATTTGTTGTTAAGTACAACCATGTTATACTCATGTTTTTGTTTGTGTTAATTGTTAGAATTTTAATGATAAAAAATTAAAATTTATGTAAAATGCACCAAACAAATATACTTTAGAAGATACAATAAAAATAGTGCCAGTTAGGGGTGCACATTAATAATCACTTTAAATAAAAAATTTAAATATATCATAATATATTTTGTTGAATTTGTTCAATTTCTTAAATAATAAATCTATANTCTGATAATTTATTAATTAATTATTGGTTTATAATCAATTAAATTAATAAAATTTAACTTAAATAAAGTTAAAATAATATCACAATAAAAAACCATCACCCTGCATCCCCTGTCACTTCCCTTCTCTGGTCGAAGCCCTCGCCCATGTCCCTCCCCCTCTACCAGTTTCGCTGAAACCCATAGCCTTCGAACCTCTCCTTCTCCTCCTACGAGTCTACTACGCCACATTCTTCCATCAGAGATATCTTCCTCCCAAATAGCTTGATTGCCGGTTCTCTCCCATCAGACATTCAACTTCTTCTACCTCGCATCCCCAAATAGAGCAACATGCGGGGCAGGGTCGAGTGAGCGAAGACTTTGAGGGGCATGGCGGCTTTGAGGGCTTCGCGAGGGAGGACGGAGCAAAGAGGTTAAAGCCGATGGAGAACGCGGGGCCGCGGGGTCGATTCCACGGCCCGCGTTCCGCCTATTTANTGAACCTCTCCTTCTCCTCCTCCGAGTCGACTACGCCACCTTCTTCCATCAGCGATGTCTTCCTCCCAAATAGCTTGATCGCCGGTTCTCTCCCATCAAACATTCGGCGTCTTCTACCTCGTGTACCCAAATAGAGCAGAAAGCGGGGCAGCGTTGAGTGAGTGAAGGCTTTGAGGGGCATGGCGGCTTCGAGGGCTTTGCGAGGGAGGACGGGGCAAAGAGGTCAAAGCCGATGNCGCCTATTTAGTTGTGCGAAGCCGCAAACGCAGCATCCAAACGGATTTTTTTTTCTCAGTTTCTAGGTTATTTGTGTTCAATAATCACCTAAAATAGCTCAATAATCTGAATCAACCCCACTCAATTCAGAATAGTTTTCAGGCAATTTCTTCTGTCTTGTTGCATTGTAGAGTTGATTGACTATATATAACTGCTATTATTTTTTGTGTGCATTTTGGATGAATCTTACAATTTTTATGGCTGACAGTAAGGGAACTCTGGCACGATTTTAAATTTCATTTGAACCACAATAGACTCCACATAAATTCATTTTTTTAATGCAATTCTCAGACATGTATCAGCTGTCTGGAGCTTCTCATGGAGCTTGCATTGCATGCAGCATTCAAATTTTCATTAAACTTTTGTTTTGTTTCCATATAGTCATAAGAATAGTATTGTGCATTTTCATCGTGGCAACTAATGAAGTGTGCAAGCGTGAAATCAGAGTAGAAGTTAGAGCGGATGCAAAATTACTGAAATTAGAAGTGAGAAAAAGGGATTACGGAGAGGAGATGAATCATTTTTGTTTTGATCTTTTTGGTACCGTAATAGGTGATTTTTATAAGAGGAGGTAATGATGGTCATAAAAAAATGACATGTTTGCCTTGAACGGTGTAGATATATTGGTTTGTCACAGCTTGTGGTTGAAATTAGTTTGCAAAAATGGAGCTTCTCCATTTGTGATGCCCTGCCATGGTCATTACAGGCTTGATTTTTAGTTTGCCCCAGAATTTGTTGAAGCGAATTGTTGAGAGAAATTCGATGAGAAGGTAATGTCGGCTGGTTGTTCTTGATTTAGCATCGGTCGACAGTCGGCAATGTTGATCGTTGTTGTCCTTGAAATTCGGACATTAGAAGGTGGTTGATGTTGTTGTGAGTCTAATAGCATGGAAGATTTCATGCATTATTGGTGTTGATGTTTATTGTGATTGACATTGAGCATTAATATTATTTTGTACTTGTCATAGGGCGATGGCAAATAAAGCCCTTTAATATATACTGTACATTTCTCATGTATTTGTATATCTCACACCTATATCTTTTCATAGTTGTGAACATAGGCTCCAAATAATTACATCACATTAAAGATGTCATTATCATTTATCTTTTATAAATTAGATACACTTTCATGTGTAAGTTCTTCACACCAAAAATATTATAAATGTAAATATACAAGTTTTAAAGTTAGATATATAAATACATATAATTTGTGGTTGTAAATTTTCTCTTCTTTTTCATTTTTTAAGTGTGTGTGTTTAAATAAAATCAATCTTGAGTACTGTTTCACTACAATTGAAAAATATCGTCCTCATAAGTTTGTCTACATTTTTTTACAATTTTTTCTATTAGCATTATATAAGCTAGGAATCTTCTTCTCAACTCCTAAGCAGCATGGCTATTTGCCATCTTCTGAAATATGTTTCTAGATGAAAATTTTCTTGTTGGATCAAAAAGATGAATGGAAGAAAGAACATCACCATCTCTTCTCAGACAAAGAAATCAGCTGAAAAGGAACACAATATGTACAATTCAATAATATCACTCCAATAGATAAAAATTGAAAGGGAAATCTACATGCATACCACACAATTCCTCGGTATTCATATGTATGACACAGTTCAATTTTACATTTATAATGCTTTGGTATCAAATTATATCTGAATGGTATTGCTAGTGTTGACAAATTAATTTTCATAATTATACTGTGGTTGAAACTGAACTAGTTCAAATTATGATTTTTGTTACAATGCTCGGCTTGATTAATAGTGATTTGACCCTAATATTTATATAACAAACTTGAGATGTCTTTATTGTTTGACTACTATATTCCATAAAATATATTTATTACAAATACGATTCGCAATTACATATTTAAATTTTTTGCATCTATACATAAATTTTTTAAACAGTTTTACCAAACAGGGACAGCTTAGTCATTTCTTCAGAAACAGCTGCCCCACAACTGTTTTAACACAGCTGCACCAAACAGACAGTCAGCTTCCCCGCAGCAGCTTTCTGGGGCAGCGCAGCTGCAGCTGAAAAGCTGAGAAGCTGCAGCTGCGCCAAACAGACCCTAAGTTCCCAATATAAAAATCCTGCCATTAAAGAGCATTATGAGTTACTCCAACAACACAGCATCAGGAGAAGGCTAAGAAATCACTCATTCTCAATCCATCACAGTTTTATGGATTGAACTTTACACATTACCTAAGTTTTTGAGGACGAGAACAGTAATTAAAGCATCAGTCACTCAATCAGAACATCTAAATTACTGAATAATGCAAATCAAAGCTCTAACTAAAAAAAATTCAAGTCTTCATGGCTCTTACCACTAGATGCTCTTCATCGGCGCACTTAATTTCCGATTTGATTATCTGAATAAGTTCGGCATCTGCNGCACTCAATCAGAACATCTAAATTACTGAATAATGCAAATCAAAGCTCTAACTAAAAAAAATGCAAGTCTTCATGGTTCTTACCACTAGATGCTCTTCATCGGCGCACTTAATTTCCGATTTGATTATCTGAATAAGTTCGGCATCTGCAGCCTGCTTCTTTGACGGCAACGAAGAGAAGCGAGCGAGTGGCAAGAAGGAGGATGGAGGCTGGCTTCCTTCTCCGCGATTAAGGATTTCTCCAGTGGGAAGGGAACGTAAGGGAGCGAAGTTAAGACTACGAACACTCTGACGACGGATACAGGACTCTATGGAATATCCTGCGGTCGGCGAGGTGGCGCGGCGAACTATAGCTGAGAAGGCCATGACTGAAGGCAGTGGAGGCCTCGAGACTAGACGAGGATGAACGGGAGTCACGGTGCTGAATATCGATCGCTAGGGTTTTGCAGAGATTTTGCTGTCAAACTAAATATTATTTTCCCTTCTAAAAAAGGTGTGAAGCTTGAACTTCGATCAGACACATATTAATTGATGTATTTACATCATAAAAATAAAAGGTAATTTTTTAAATGTAAAGTATTTATTTTGCATTTGAAATTTTTTTCTTGCGCTTCGGGGTCGTTTCTCCTTCTAGTGTTTAGCCTTAAGATTTCTGCCTCCCGATCATCGATGACATTTGGTGTTATAAACTGGCAAGTGTGTCTTTTCTTGTGCTTTAGAATCGTCTCTATTCCTTCTTCTAGGATTTCATCTTTCCCTTCGCCGATGACAATTTATGCATTTTAGTTTCACTTTTATACTCTTTAAACTACAAAAATTATAAGATTCAGTTTTCTCGCAAGTAAAAGAGTTATTGTCTTCTCATCTTCTTCCCTCGCCATCTTTTATCGCAGCACCGAAAAATACATTTCTTCAAACTTATTGGTTAAACTGTCATGTTCTATGTCCTTCTTCCAGGATTCTTTTAGTTATTTAGAAACTTTCTAAATACAACATGGATGTGCTCAAGATTTTCTCTAGTTTACGCATGTTGTACATTTGATTCATTAAATAAATAAATAACTCATGTTAGATGTCTTTTTTAATGACTTTTAGAATAAACAATGTTCCAAAGTGTGAAGACAAATATATATTTTTTGACTTTCTGGTTTATTTTTTGTATTAAACACAATCATATTGTACTCATACTTTATTAGTATAAAATAATATTTTGAACCAAGATTTGATGTTTGTTTAGTCACCTTTTTTATTTTTTGTAAAGTAAAATCATGTTGTACTTATATATTTTTTAGTGTAAAATAATGTTCTGAAATAGGATTTTATATTTGTTTAGTTTCCTGTTTGATTTTTTGTTCAGTACAATCATGTTGTACTCACGTTTTGTTGGTGTAAAATAATATTTTGAAGTAGGATTTAATGTTTATTTAGACTCTTATTTGATTTTTGTATTAGTACAACGATGTTGTACACATGTTTTGTCAGTGTAAAATAATGTTCCGAAGCAGGATTTGATGTTGTTTGAGCTCGTGTTTGATTTTTTGTTAAGTACAACCATATTGTTCTCATGTTTTTTCAGCGTAAAATAATGTTTTGAAACATAATTACATGTTTGTTTAACATCTTGTTTGATTTTTTGCTCAGTACAGTCATGTTATACTCATGTTTTTTAGTATTGAATATTGTTTTGAAGCATGATTTGATGGTTGTTTGGCCTTCTGTTTGATTCTTTATTCAGTACAATCACGTTGTACTCATGTTTTTAATTGTTAAAATAATATTTTGAATTATGATATGTTCTTTGTTTGATTTGTTGTTAAGTACAACCATGTTATAGTCATGTTTTTTTTGTGTTAATTGTTAGAATTTTAATGATTAAAAATTAAAATTTATGTAAAATGCACCAAACAAATATACTTTAGAAGATAGAAAAAAAAATAGTCCCAGTTAGGGGTGCACATTAGTAATCACTTTAAATCAAAAATTTAAATCGATCATAATATATTTTGTTGAATTTGCTCAATTTCTTAAAGAATAAATCTATAAATAACAGAATTAACTAAATTATATTATGATTCGATCGGACTCAATTCTACTTATGATTTTACCATTTTATTTTTACATAATTTTATTTGGTTCAGTCGATCTAATAAATATGTCAATCAATACAATTGAATACGTCAATTTCACACCCCCTAATCTCAAATATGTCATAAGTATCTTAAAATCTCAATAATTCATTTCTCATTCATAGCAAACAAATCGATTTCTTAAAAAGAATAATAATAATAAATTAAAATTATATTTGAACCAATTTTCCATTGTCCAAAACATATTAGATGCTTGATTTCGCAAACTTTGCCCCAATTGTCATGGTGATGGAAAAGATAATGAAAAGGATCCATAAACTTGGGCCAATATCTAGGCTTGTTAAGTTGCTCATAAAATTGTCTATAAAGAAAGAATTTTGGAGATTCAAGTTTGGCTAAATGGCAGTTTAATCAATTTCTATTTCAAAATTTTTAATTTATTACACATTTATCCATTCAAATGTGAGAGCTCTTTATGTTAATTATCACTCTTATAAAATTAAAATTTCATGCATATCAAGTGACAGACACTCTCAATCATTTAGAGTAGCTTAAGTCACATTTTATTGAAACATTCCAAACTATAATAAATCTCTTATAGAATCGCAACATGATGTCTAATTCTGAGTTGTGGTGCATGTATGAGTCAATATCAAAATTTTTGAAGGGTTGAGTTTTTATCAAAGCAAGCTTGGCTGGAATCATTGGCTATCCACGAAGAGATACTTCATACTTCCATACCCAACATTGTGTCCAACCTAAATTTGTGCTTTCATATTTGAAACTTAAAATTGATCAACTGTATTGACAGTGATTGAGATAGAGGTAAGGATGAGCACAAATCCACTTTTAGATATGCTTTTATACATCTAACATTGACTATTCAAAAATCTAATGCTTGTACTAGCCAAAATAATTTGGAAAGATGTAGAGATCAGGTTTAGAGTCGTAAAAAATGATGACAGACCTCTGTGGCTTATATGTTGGAATGTTATCCTTTAAGATGAATGAAATGTCGTAACCAAGTAGTAATTGCATTACATAAAGGTTTTGATGCTTTAGAGAAATCATGGTCTAAGAAAATTATTGAAGCACCTCATTGTGAATTGTTATTTTAAGGTATCATCACATGATAAAAAGCTTTTGCTTTATAAAATCGATCCATCATATAGGTGGCAACAACTGCAATGTGTAATTACACATGTGAATAACGTTGTAGGAATTTTCAAAGACAAGGAAGATGGAGTTATGTTATGTTATATATATGTGCGTATGTATGCAAAACATAGTCCACTCATGTCATGGAGATGGAGATTATTTAATGCATTTATATAAAATTTAGGAATCATTTCAAATGAAGAATAAATGCTTAAGTATATAGGTCACTAATCATTATACATGATCATTAGGTGGGTAACCAATTATTCAAGTTGATAGGCAGGCACTTATGGTTTGCCTACAAATATAAGCTCCTCAGCAAAATTTAGGCTGTCTTGAATATGATTAGATATATACATATATCCCAACCAAAGTGCTATTTTTAAACTACTATATTCTTTATTTGAAGTAAATCACAGTGATTCATTCAAGCAATTGTCTTTTCTTCAATGTAATATTACTGTATAGCCCAAATATGCAACAACGCTGAGCCGCAAGGATCGCCGCCGCCAGAGAAGTGCTGGCAACCACAAACCTGCAGAGTCAACCACTACGGATGGCCATACAAAGAACCACCCCACCTCAAGCGGCGGGGCTACATGGTTTGCCAACACCTAAAAATAGAGATTTAGATAAAATGCTACCAAATATCGCCGTCCACTTCGCCTAAATGCCCGCCGAGCGACCACCTACTCCTTCGACTGGTTGTCCACTGGTCGTTTGCCTTACCGCTCGCTCTTAAAAATAACTTATTTACATAAATGTCACCAAATCTTGTCGGTCATTCTCTGGCCAACCACCTCGACTATCGATTGACTGCCCACTCCCCTGCCCCCTCTGGTAGATTGCTCACCCTTCCAGCCGACCATCCACTGGGTGACCCCTCGTTAATCTGGTCAGCCACCTCTCAAAAAAAAAATTTACATAAATTCCATACAAATCTTGTCCACCTCGCCTGCTGGCTGGTTCATGAGAAGAGGCGGCAACCGGTGACGATTAGCGAAGACAAACAAGTGGTGATCGACAGTTGTCGGCAATGGTTGACTGTAGCAAGAATAATGCTCGACTTCTGCATCTTCTCAAAATTTCATGCTCTCCTCAAGATTTAAGCTCCAACCTCTTTTCAAGTGAGGGTAAGATTCTATTTATAGAGTTATAGATGCAATTAATAAAAAAAAGTTTGAACCACTCTTATAGGATCAGAAAGTCCGGATATACTCTCTTAATCAGACGGTATTTGGCGAATATTTGAGTGTCTAACGATATTGGAATTGAGCGATCTTAGGTTTGTTAGGTTCGTATTGTCGAGACGCTCAATTGGATCATAAGCTCTTCAAATTCAACATCCATTTGACTTTCCAAAATGCTTGAAAAGCTTCCAAAAGTGGTTTAATGACTTGTTTGAGCTTAATTTGGTTTGGATTTGACCAATTTTGATATCATTGGATCATGTTCGTCGAGTTGGTCAGTTTGACTATAAGTTTGATAAATCAGAATTATGGACGATTTTTTATCAAAATTTGAATATTTATTACTCAAAAGATTGCATTGAGATCCGTGTCATGCCTCAGGATACGTGTCATGTGATGAGAATTTGTTGATGACGTATCAGCTCTACAATGCTCGAGCTAAACTACACCCGTCTATGAATGCAAATGAGTCGAGTTGTGCTTGAGCCGCCCTCGACTTGAATTGTGCTTGATTAATTTTATCGAGTTCGAACTGAGTTTGAGCTTAAGTTTACAAGTTCGAACCGATTTGCTTATTACAAAAGGGAAAAAAATAATATTAATTTAAGTTAACATTATAATAAGATAATAAATAGAATGAACAATTAGTAGATAAATAGTAAAATATACATAATATATAATAGAAAATATTATTTTTTAAAATATTCTTAATATTTNACGACAGCTTCATAAAATTGATCCACCATATAGGTGGCAACAACTACAATGTGTAATTACACATGTGAATAACTTTGTAGGAATTTTCAAAGACAAGGAAGATGGAGTTATATTATGTTACATATATGTGTGCATATATGCAAAACATTGTCCACTCATGGAGATGGAGATTATTTAATGCATTTATATAAAATTTAGGAATCATTTCAAATGAAGAATAAATGCTCAAGTATATAGGTCACTAATCATTATACATGATCATTAGGTGGGTAACCAATTATTCAAGTTTATAGGCAGACACTTATGGTTTGTCTACAAATATAAGCTCCTCGGCAAAATTTAGGCTGTCTTGAATATGATTAGATATATATATATATATATGTGTGTGTGTGTGTGTGTGTGTGTGTGTGTGTGTGTGTGTGTGTGTGTGTNTATATATATGTGTGTGTGTGTGTGTGTGTGTGTGTGTGTGTGTGTGTGTGTGTGTCCCAACCAAAGTGCTATTTTTAAATTACTATATTATTTTTTTGAAGTAAATCACAATCATTCATTCAAGCAATTGTCTCTTCTTCAATGTAATATTACTGTATAGCCCAAATATGCAACATCGCTGAGCCGGAAGGATCGCCACTGCCAGAGACGCCCTGACAATCACGAACCTGCAGAGTCAACCACTACGGATGGCCATACGAAGAACCACCCCACCTCAAGCGGCGGGGCTACATGTTTTGCCAACACCTAAAAATAGAAATTTACATAAAATGCCACCAAATATCACCGACCACATCGTCTGTCTGCCCGCCAACCGACCACCTACCCCTTCGACTGGTTGTCCACTGGTCGGTTGCCTTACAACTCACTCTTAAAAATAACTTATTTACATAAATGTCACCAAATCTTGCCGACCATTCTCTGGCCAACCAACTCGACTATTGGTCGACTGCCCACTCCCTGCCCCTCCCCCTCTGGTAGACTGTCCACCCTTCCAGCCGGCCATCCACTGGTTGACCCCTTGTTGCTCTGGTCAGCCACCTCTCAAACAAAAAATTTACATAAATTCCACACAAATCTTGTCCACCTCGCCTGCTAACTGGTTCATGAGAAGAGGCAGCAACCGATGAGGATTAGCGAGGACAAACAAGTGGTGATCGATAGTCGTCGGTAATGGTTGACTGTAGCAAGAATAATGCTCGACTTCTGCATCTTCTCAAAATTTCATGCTCTCCTCAAGATTTAAGCTCCAGGCTCTTTTCAAGTGAGGGTAATGTTCTATTTATAGAGTTCTAGATGCAATTAATAAAAAAGTTTGAACCACTTTGATAGGATCAGAAGGTCCGAATATACTCTCTTAATCATACGGTACTTGACGGACATTTGAGTGCCTTAACGATATTGGAATTGAGCGATCTTAGGTTCGTTAGATTCGTATTGTCGAGACGCTCAATTCAATCATAAGCTCGTCAAATTCAACATTCATTTGACTTTCCAAAATGCTTGAAAAGCTTCCAAAAGCAGTTTAATGACTTGTTTGGGCTTGATTTGGTTTGGATTGTACCAATTTTGATACAATTGGATCATGTTCGTCGAGTTGGTCAAATTGACTATAAGTTTGATAAATCAATTTATAGAAGTTTTTTTATCAAAATTTGAATATTTATTACTCAAAATATTGTATTGAGATCCGTGTCATGCCTCGGGATCCGTGCCATGCCTCGGGATCCGTGTCATGCGATGGGAATTTGTCGATGACATATCAGCTCTACAATGCTCGAGCCGAACTACACCCGTCTATGAATGCAAATGAGTCAAGTCGAGCTTGAGCCGCCCTCTAATTGAATTGAGCTTGATTAATTTTATCGAATTCGAACCGAGCTTGAGGTTAAGTCTACAAGTTCAGACCGATTTGCTTATTACAAAAGCGAAACAAATAATATTAATTTAAGCTAACATTATAATAAGATAATAAATAGAATGAACAATTAGTAGATAAAAAATAAAAAAAATTATATAATATATAATAGAAAATGTTATTTATTTAAAATATTTGTAATATTTTAAAAACAATTCATTAAAATTAATATATTTTTAGTATTATTTATCTTAATTTTCTCTTGGATAACCGACTCACAAGCTAACCAGTATGCTTAGCGGTGACTTAAGTTGAACTTAACATTAGCTCACAGAGCTCAGTTCAGAGACGAGCTCGACTCACTTGCACCCCTCACCCTTCTAGTCCGTCACCACTAGCAGCATCGCCGGCCAACAAGCATAAAACCCGGACAGAAGTTTTCGTCCTCACAGTTTCGACCTAATCGAAGATGGCGAGGTCGAGTTTTGCTTCTTACCCACTTTCCTTTGCTGCATTTTCCTCCTCTCCTTCCCTTTCGCCCAATTATCCTGATTCTCCTTCTATTCGAGTCTCCTCTTATCATCACGGCTATGTTTGCTCCGCGAAGAGGCTTGCTGTGAATCCCGTCAATGNAAGTTTTCGTCCTCACAGTTTCGACCTAATCGAAGATGGCGAGGTCGAGTTTTGCTTCCTACCCACTTTCCTTTGCTGCATTTTCCTCCTCTCCTTCCCTTTCGCCCAAATATCCTGATTCTCCTACTATTCGAGTCTCCTCTTATCATCACGGCTATGTTTGCTCCGCGAAGAGGCTTGCTGTGAATCCCGTCAATGAAAGCAAGCCTTTGGATCAACTTTTGACGGTTCCGACCTCCTCAGAACGCGATGTCAGCATTAGGTGAAGGAATTTCTACCACGCTCTAATCTCTTTCCTTTTACATTCATCATCTGTGGTTATTATCCGGTGAATGGTAGTTTTTTTTTTTTTGTTTCAAATTGGTGAACTGTTGTTTAGTATTAGAAGTTTTCGTATTGCTTAAGGTGTATTATTTCTTAGATGACATATTTTGTCTTAGGGTACATTTTTTTGCTTGAAATTGGAAAACATATGTTGGAAAGCATCAGATTTATTGAATTCTACTATGTTGTTAGATGTAATTAGAATCAATACTGGTTTAAATATCTAAAGCACCTTCAAACTATCTCAAGAGTGATGATTTGTTTCCGCGCACAAAATGAGTGAAAATAGCCTTTTTTTTTGAAGCAAATATTTTATTTATTTTATCTACTAGCAACCGAATAGCAGTTATATGGAATTCATTGCTGGGAAAAGGGANATCAAGAGTGATGATTTGTTTCCGCGCACAAAATGAGTGAAAATAGCCTTTTTTTTTTTGAAACAAATATTTTATTTATTTTATCTACTAGCAACCGAATAGCAGTTATATGGAATTCATTGCTGGGAAAAGGGANAAAAAATCATTAAATTTAATATATTTTTAGTATTATTATCTTAATTATCTCTTGGATAACCGACTCACAAGCTAACCAGTACGCTTAGCGGTGACTTAAGTTGAACTTAACATTAGTTCACTGAGCTCAGTTCAGAGACGAGCTCGACTCACTTGCACCCCTCACCCTTCTAGTCCGTCACCACTGGCAGCATCGCCGGCCACCAAGCATAAAACCCGGCCAGTAGTTTTCGTCCTCACAGTTTCGACCTAATCGGAGATGGCGAGGTCGAGTTTTGCTTCTTACCCACTTTCCTTTGCTGCATTTTCCTCCCCTCCTTCCCTTTCGCCCAAATATCCTGATTCTCCTTCTTCTCGAGTCTCCTCTTATCGTTACGGCTATGCTTGCTCCGTGAAGAAGCTTGCTGTGAATCCCGTCAATGAAAGCAAGCCTTCGGATCAACTTTTGACGGTTCCGACATCCTCAGAACGCGATGTCAGCATTAGGTGAAGGAGTTTCTACCGCGCTCTAATCTCTTTCCTTTTACATTCATCATCTGTGGTTATTATCCGGTGAATGGTAGTTTTTTTTTTCTCGTTTCAAATTGGTTAACTGTTGTTTAGTATTAGAAGTTTTCGTATTGCTCAAGGTGTATTATTTCTTAGATGACATATTTTGTCTTAGGGTACATTTGTTTGCTTGAAGTTGGAAAACATATCTTGGAAAGCATCAGATTTATTGAATTCTACTATGTTTTTAGATGTAATTAGAATCAATACTGGTTTAAATATCTAAAGCACCTTCAAACTATCTCAAGAGTGATGATTTGTTTCCACGCACAAAATGAGTGAAAATAGCCATCTTTTTTTTTTTTTTTTTGAAACAATTGTTTTATTTATTTTATCTACTAGCAACCGAATAACAGTTATATGGAATTCATTGCTGGGTAAAGGGATGAGTAGGATATCTAGTGACACATACTTCAAATTTGATGATGGTTAGCTTACACGATGAGCTAAAGGAATTCACATTTGCTTCTATTGTATGAAAAGATATAGATATTTAGCTCCACATTATTTGCAAAGAGAATTATCTATTTTTGATATCTATAAACCAAGGTGGGTTATATTCTATGTTGAAAAAAGTAACTTGAATTTTGAGTAAATTGTATAAAGGAAGGTAAACCTATTTCCTATTGTCATTGGGTGATTGTTGATCATAAACTCACCACCTTTCATGCCACATCCCACTCAATTGGCCTAGAAGGTTTCAACAACTCAATAAGAGCGGATTTGGAGATAAATAGTAGTTAATGCAATAAATATAATATTGTTAAGCAAATGAAGATTCATAACAAATGGGACTATAATTATAAAATCTAATGCCATTTAAGTAAATTAATCAAAAAAAAAAATAAATATTTAACTAATAGAGTTCTAATAAATAAACTCCATGTGCACAACTTTTATTTGGAGAGTATCTAATTGGCCTCAAATAATTTCATTCAATTTATTAATTAATCAACTAACATAATGATGTATATTATTGATGCTTATAGAAACGAGATTGTAAGCACGCATCCTAGGATTAGATTTGCCCAAGAGAGGGACAAGGAGATGAGCTTGCCAGCCTGGTCCCATGGAGAATCCCTGGCTAAGTTTGAGATTAACTTGCCAACCAGATTCATGCTTTAATGTTGGGAATAGGAGCAACCAAGTTTAAGGCATCAACTTGTCTGAGCTATGTGGACTCACATGTTGATTAAAGGAGAAAACATTCTATAAAATTAAAGAAGAAATTGCCTCAATATAGACTCATTGGACCAAACCATCCCAAATTGCCTTCCACATTTGAATAAAGCACTCGGGCAATACTTTGAGCTGTCTCAACATCTC
>JXCR01143388.1:167058-204687 GCA_002079205.1 Phalaenopsis hybrid cultivar
GATTCGAGGCAACAAAATAAAATTGTTAAAAGTACTCCTATGATGAGCGTGGTCTATTGCACGTCATAACTAGAGAGGTTGCTTTCAAAATTATGCTTTACATTTTAAATATAATTACTCCAAACATTTATATACTCAAAGGATAGTTGTATTGAAAAAAAAAAATCTTAATCAAAGGAGTCTCTACCATCAAAATGCCCTCAAGTCTTTAAATTAATCATTTTTGGTTTAAATCTCACTAAAAAATATTAAAATACAAAAAATAAAATGCAAAATCTATGTTCAATTGAAATTATCGTTATAAGCAAAGAACAAATTATTCATCCATCACAATTGTTTGCCTAGTGTGGTAAACATAAGTTACAAAGAAACAATTTCATATTGAGTGAAATTTTATAATCACTCTCAAAATTTTCTTTCCAATGAGGATGTGACATAGATTTTCTAACATTATGATTTTGTTGCCAAGTGCCATTATTAAAATGAAAGATTATTATTTGGGTTGTTCGTTGTAAAATGTCATTGTTACCCTTGCAACCCAAATCCCCTATATAACAAACTATAGAGTGCATTTGATGGGGGCAAAAAGCATTCTATTAGCTTCAATCGACTTGAAAATATATTCTTTGGCAAATATCTATCCAAGATCTACAAGGCCCTGAGATTATATAATTTGTGGTTTCTGATAATTATTTTTCAGTCAGGTTGGGGCCAACTAACTCCATTGATTAATTAGACCGTTGCTTACGATAATTTAGGACGATTGAAACAAGGGATTTTAATCAAGTTCCCTATTGTTCCTCCCACCACTTTATTAGACAAATTTTTCAATCTAAAAGTAGAAATACTGTTATCATGTGCTAACTGTTTAAATTTTACTGATTGATCTTAATTGAAACCTTTTTTTTTGGTGATTGAGAGCAAATGATTGATCCTAGAGGATTGCATATATGAGAAACATACTATCATATTTTAAAATCCTTGCAAAATGATTGTGAAATATTTGGATAGTATTTTATTCAAGATTCATGATGCCTTCAAAACATTTGACTAGAAATCACAACTCTCATAGAAGAGCTGGGCGCAAATTTTCATTATCGACGTATTTTTTACGGCTTCATTGGGAAATATTTAAACAAATATCAGGAATTTTTGCAATAGACCAATAAATTTGNGGGCTAAGTTTGAGATTAACTGCCAACCAGATTCATGCTTTACTGTTGGGACTAGGAGCTACTAGTTCAACCAAGTTCAAGCCATCAACTTGTCTGGGCTATGTGGTCTCACATGTTGATTAGAGGAGAAAACATTCTATAAAATTAAAGAAGAAATTGCCTCAATATAGACTCATTGGACCAAACCTGCCCAAATTGCCTTCCACATTTGAATAAAGCACTCGGGCAATACTTTGAGCTGTCTCAACATCTCCTACTTTGAACAATCAACTATTTATTTTAGCCCGAGACTAAGTTTGTAGTAAAGCTATAGACTTTCTGAATTTATTACATGTGTAGTTTATACTATAGTTTTTCCTTTGTACTTGTGTCCCCATATCTTTGTTTATAAATAGGAGATTTTTAGGAGAGCTAGGGGTTAGAGCCCCGACTGATTTGAGTTATAGATTTTGCACTTCTGAAACTATTTTGTAATTTTTTTCCTCTCTAATTCTTCATTGTTTCTCTAAGTTTTCTCTAATCTTTCTTAGCTTCTTGACTGAAGGTACTCCTCACTAGTTGCAAGTAGAATCATCTCTATGACTCCTCCATCCCATTGCAGGCTTTCCTTAACCTTAACATCAACATAAAAATTGAAGCATTGCAAAACATATCTTTTTGTGTGGATGGCTAACATATTTGTTATACGAGCATTGTCTAAAACTCATGTATTAAGATGATACTTCAATATTTATTACATTTCCTAAACTAATCGTGTCAATGAAGTGATAGGAGGCAAACCAATTAATACGTCAGTACAAGTCTTCCAAACTAGTGCTATAAGAGTGAATTTATATCAATATACATATACAAACATTCACATATTATTTCTTTTGCATTCACGCCGATATATATTAGGCCTATTTGTAAGGAAAGTTACACAATACAATATAAAATCTATTTGGGTATTTGTAAACATGAGAACATACCCATGAGATTCATTGCAATATGAGAAATTTATCACAATGTGAAGGGATAAATCATCACAAAGCTATTTATGGCAACAATCTCATAGAGGTAGCATCATTTCATATGCAAGCATACAAATAGGCATGAAACATAAATAAATCAACTAGATGTCGCAACAGGTCTAAGAAAATGGAACATTAATCTCACTCAAAAATAAGATTACCAGCCTCTTTATCAGGGGTGGGCTTTCAATTGGTTCAGATGGATTTGTTTTAAAATTCAACAAACTGATCTGAACCAAAATTCAAAAACCGAACAGTTGAACCAAACAAAATTTTGGCAAAACCGAACCAGTCAAACCTAATTTTAATTCAGTTTTACATAAACCAAAATTTATTTATTTGGTATATATATATAAAAAAAACATTGTCCCAAAATCTCTTCTTTCATTTAAAAAACTGAACCAATCAAACAATCACCCATAGATTGACTAAAAATATCGCTAAGTAAATTTTGGTTCTTGGTTGGTTTGGTTGAAAAATTCTTTGTATTTGTCATAGTCCCTCTTAGCATCAATCCATGCAAATCAATCATAATGCCAAGGTAAAAGACATGCACTATAAAATCACTTTGATTGCTTGATACAAAAGCACACTTTAATTGTCATTTACAAATTAAAAACTTAATTATTATTAAATTTTTATCTACTAATATGTAATAATATACAAATTTTTAACTCTTTATATCATATGTGATCCTTTAAACATGCATTAAATATATTCACTTATAAATCATAAATACATAGATTAACAACTATTAAATCATGAACATATGGGGTACACCATTTTACGTGATAATAGCATAGNATTGCCTGAAGGTGTTCCGCACTAGTTGCAAGTAGAATCATCTCTATGCCTCTTCCATCCCATTGCAGGCTTTCCTTAACCTTAACATCAACATAAACATTGAAGCATTGCAAAACATATCTTTTTGTGTGGATGGCCTACATATTTGTTATATGAGCATTGTCTAAAACTCATGTATTAAGATGATACTTCAATATTTATTACATTTCCTAAACTAATCGTGTCAATGAAGTGATAGGAGGCAAACCAATTAATACGTCAGTACAAGTCTTCCAAACTAGTGCTATAAGAGTGAATTTATATCAATATACATATACAAACATTCAAATATTATTTCTTTTGCATTCATGCCAATATATATTAGGCCTATTTCTAAGGAGAGTTACACAATACAATATAAAGTCTATTTGGGTATTTGGAAACATGAGAACATACCCATGAGATTCATTGCAATATGAGAAATTTATCACAATGTGAAGGGATAAATCATCACAAAGCTATTTATGGCAACAATCTCATAAAGGTAGCATCATTTCATATCCAAGCATACAAATGGGCATGAAACATAAATAAATCAACTAGATGTTGCAACAAATCTAAGAAAATGGAACATTAATCTCGCTCAAAAATAAGATTACCAACCTCTTTATCAGGGGTGGGCATTCAGTTGGTTCAGATGGATTGGTTTTAAAATTAAACAAACTGATCTGAACCAAAGTTAAAAAACCGAATAGTTGAACCAAACAAAATTTTAACAAAACCGAACCAGCCAAACCTAATTTTAATTCAGTTTTACATAAACCAAAATTTATTTATTTGATATATAAAAAATAAATAAAAAAACATTGTCCCTCAAAAACTCTTTTTTCGTTTAAAAAACTGAACCAATCAAACAATCGTTCCTAGATTTACTAAAAATATCGCTTTTTGTTCTTGGTTGGTTTGGTTGAAAATTTCTTTGTATTTGTCATAGTCCCTCTTAACATCAATCCATGCAAATCAATCATAATGCCAAGGTAAAAGACATGCACTATAAAATCACTTTGATTGCTTGATACAAAAGCACACTTTAATTGTCATTTACAAATTAAAAACTTAATTATTATTAAATTTTTATCTACTAATATGTAATAATATACAAATCCTTAACTCTTTATATCATATGTGATACTTTAAACATGCATTAAATATATTCACTTATAAATCATAATACATAGATTAATAACTATTAAATCATGAACATATGGGTTACACCATTTTACGTGATAATAGCATAGGAAAAATGTAGAGTTTCCCACTATTTTATGGAGACATGAATGAAAGAGGAAGAAAAAAAAATAGGATTGAGTTTACCGTTGTTCATTACTAAGGAGTAGGAGAAAGCAGAAGAAAAAGAGAATCTCTAGATCTTCCTTCTTGCTTCATTCTTTACCTTACGAGTCTTTAGATATTAGCCAACATTCATCACCTCGAATCTTACTCAAGGACACTTCACAGATATCATTAGTAGGTAATCCTATAATCGTTGCTCATTTGTGCTATGCTATCTCATGCATTATTGTTTGCTCTCCAAACCTTTATTCTCTTGCTCTCAACTATCTTTCCATATCCCTCTTCTTCGTGTGCTCTAGCCATACACATGGTGCTTCATCCTCCATATGTAGCTCTAGATCTTCTCTATCCTCTCTCTATAACTAAATCTATGCCTTTCTTAGAATTGGGACCGCCTTTCACTCCTTGGGTCCTTTCTCTTGCTTTTTACTTGATCTCCTCGTTTCACCCCTTGCCCAACTCTCAATTGCTTTTTTTTTTGGTATCCTGTATTGTCACTCACAAAGCTCCGACATCGCTACAAACTCCAACTTGTCTTTGTTAACTTAGTTCATTTGTATCAACTCTCGCTAAGGCACAACCCCTTGCCAATCTCATCTCTATTTGGCTTAATGCACTGACTCTTTTTTCCTCGATGTCGGACATCCCAATCACGTAGATTGCTGTTGATGAACCTGAACCTTTCCTTTCTCATCGAAGACCACCTCCATATCTGCTTCCTCTCCAAAACTTTGATTAGATAACAATTGTTTTCTCTAATCCTGACAAGTTCATGCCGTGCATGATGAAATCCTTAGCAAATTTCATTCGCTCTGTTCAAATACAGCTGAATTTTTTACCTTCTAACACAACTCAACCACAACATCTCATTGTTGAGCTCGTCAATCCATTGCAACCACGTTCCACTTCTTAATCTCCCTATCGTTCCCTCTCTTTGTCTATCCCTCTCTCCACCCCCCCTCTCTCTCATTGTCACTTTGTATCTCTCTCAATCCCTTGAACTCTAACCTTATCATTCTCTCTCCAAAACAAAGGAGCAAAAAAATCAATAGAAAAAGAGAAAATAAGAGGCCCAAACTTTCATATTTATATGTATAACACTTAAAGATTTAACATTACATTAAAAATACCATTATTACTAACTTTTTAGATTGAAATAGATCTTTTCATGTATAAGTTTATGACACCAAAGTGTTATCAATGTAAATATCAAGTTTTAGATGTTGGACATATAAATACATAAGATTTGTGTGGTTTGTATGCAAATTTCCCTTTTAAGTATTTGTGCATGTCATTTCAATGTGGCAGAAAAAAATTAATTATGTTTGATTTTTTCTATGTAGATATTGAAGACTCATGCACACTTTTTTAGTTTTTAAGTGGAGCGGGTTAAAGGTTCGGGCATGCCATCTTGATGTGGTAGGAAAGCCGAGTCGTGTGCATAATTGCTTATGTGGGCACATCCTATGCAGGCCTTTTTAACTCTGGTGGGTTTGAAGACATCAGTTGCTGTGTATTAGATATTGATTATGAACACTTTCTTAGGCATAGTTTTAGACACAATGCTCCCTGTGGATGCCCCCTATGTGTGAGAGACAGCTGGGGGGGGTGCTAAAATTTTGTTTGAGCATTATTTTAAAAACATTAAAATGATCCACTGGAAAATGAAATATAAATTGAGGACGAAATACTGAGTGTTCAAATGCTGTATTAGTCATTTCAGAAGGACTGAAATCAATACAAATAAGACCTACATAGGACTTACTTAAATTTTCTCTTAGAGAACAGAACCTCCTTGCTATCTTTAAAACTTTCTTGAATGCTCAAAATTCTCAATCTTTTTGAGCTAAGCTTGATATGTGTGAATGAATTAGACAGCCTCTTTATTCATAGACGAGAGAGGTTCTTTGAGGGGCTTAACCGGAAAAAAAAAAAAATCACATAGGAACCCTTGAAAACACATGATAGAATCTACCTTGAAAAGAAGTTTTAACAAAATATATGCGTAAGAACCTGCAATCAGACATAATGCGAACATAAAAAGCTCAAAATGAAAATTTTTTTGTTCATTTAATGACAAAGCATCCATGGAAACATTTAAATTTTAGAGAATTTTAAGCATTCCATGCACATCACGAAGCCATTTTATGCTTAGGTACAACATTTTAAAAGTTATGCAAGGGCTTTGATCTTTGTAAAAAAATGTCCCAATCTTCAAACGTTTATTCACTGCATGCTTTAATAAGCATGCTAATTATTTGAAATTAAATCAAATTATGATGCTGCCGACCGTCTTATTTTTAAAACTTTAAAAAAAACTTGGTTTTAAGATTTTTTGAAAAAGAGAGATGAGTTTTATAAATATGAAAATAATTTTGATGTAAATTTAATTTTTGAAAGTAACATTTTAATTTAAAAATAGATGAGACTAAACGAGTCTCACATTTTTGATAGTTTGGGTAACTAAGCACGATACCACAAATAATACACTTATCCCGAAGAATAAACATATCACTTGTAGTAGACTCAATCACCCAAACTAAAGAATTTGTGACATCCGTTTGATATGCGAAATATTTTTTTATGAGGCCAACAAGTTCCCCTACCTAATATAATTATTAGATAGGGTTTATTTTATCTGGGTTCAATCCCCTATAGTTAATTACATCTTAAATGACCGAGGCACTTAAGAAAACTCTTGATTAAAATTAGTGGTTTTACCTTCCAGATTTCAAAGTTTAGGTTTTTAAGATTCGACACGGGAAAATCAAACGGGAATGATTCAAAATAGGAACAGTTATTTTAAAGAATCCAAATGAGCGAAAAGTAGGAGATATCATAGATTCAGGGAGAACCCCGGTGACTTCCCAACTATCCTATTGTTTGACTTTATATCTTTGAAATGATGTGTTTTAATATTTAATCCTGTAATTTATTTAGAATTTAAGACTTATATTCGCACACTATTTAATCGTGCAAATAACCCAAAAATATAGGAGAATTTACACCGTACCGTATAATAATCTCGAAATCCTAAAGTGTTTGGATTTTTAATTGCACAACAGGGTTATGCAAAAACCTAAAAGTGATATGTGTGGGTTTACGTTAAGCTAGACAAACCACCTTGAAATCCTATGGGTTGTTGTTTAAACTAAGGAAAGTGTTCGGTGATGTGAATGTGTTTTAATGTTGCAAATCCATCTTGAAGTTGCTCTTCTGAATGTCCTTGTCATGCTGCCCACGCTGTTTGCTCCAAGCTCTTTGTCGTAGCACCTTTGGGTTGGATGTCAATCCTATATAACTATTAGGTTTTCCTATACTAAGGTATAGTGTGTAACAAAACAATTAAGCATGCAATATAAAAGAAGAGAACAATATAACATGTTGTGAAAAAAAATATTGTAATGTAAATCAAACCTATATATTTAGGAGACTTGCTACTCCTTTAAGCTAGCTATTATTCACTGTATAAACAAAAAAAAAAACATTGCCTTGAAAACTCAAGAAAATCGACAAATAATCTACGAGGGAAAAACTCGAGAAAATTGACGAGTAACAATTCAAATAAAACTATCAAAACCTCGGGAAAATCCCGGAGAAAAAGACCACAGTGCTTTGTCCAAAAATTCCGATAAAACTTACGAAAAAAATCCGAAAAGAGGGGACCGCAAACACTCGGGTTGAGGCTAGGCTCAAATTTATATATTTGTACTCGAGGGACGTCGAAGACTACTATCGGTCACCCAGATGTATAAAGCCTACAACTCCACTAGAAGGATATCCTACTGAACCTAACTTTGGAGGGTACTCCTTAACCTAGTATCAGTAATCAACGAGCGGACAACAAATTTGGAACATATTTTAAGATTTATATTTTAGCATGCATATATATTTCAGACATACAAAAGGAAAGTTATATTAATTTTATAATGAAAATATTTTTTATAAATATTGTATCTGTTCTTATCTATTCGTTTTATCAATTTTTGGAAAAGGAATAGTTGTCAACGAGTCGATCACGTCATCGTACGTAGGACCGCCAACAATTTAAGAAGGTACGGGTCCCCCGCTATTCTTATGTGGGTGAATGATACTTTCATCCTACATGTCATCATGTCCCAGAATTGAGTCTTGGTGTTGTAGGATGAGGTATCATTCTGCTCTACCACCGGTGTGCCTTTGTCATCATCGTCCTACGCCCCAAAACAAAACCGACCTACTTGCGACCTTGCTTGATGGTTTTATATATAACAAAAAATTATATATGAACATTTATGTATCAGACATAAGCACATAAAATCGAACCAAGAAGCAAGGAAAAAAAGAATAAAAATGAGGATGAGAGAGGAGAAATTGATTCACCCAAAAGACCGAAAGGATAAAGGGTGAGCCAACCCTCAAAACTGTGATAAAAAGATCTGAAAAAGAGAGCCAAAAGATCCTAGAATCAATCCAAAAAGGATATCATTTTCTCAAATTTTATAATTGGATCAACCCAAGAAGAGTATCCTTTCCAAATTGTAATTTTATGAATTTTCAAACCTTTCATGAATCCAGTTTGCATCAACCTTATGTTTCCTCCAAATGAAATTGTACAAGCCCTTTTATATTTTTGCAAAAGAAGGGACATTAATCAATTAGAAGAAGTAACTCTCCAGCCTTCCAGAAAATCATACCGATGTCAAAATCATTTACTTCCATTCTTCATTAAAAGCTTTTCATATATCACATAAACATGAAATTATCCATATGAAATCATATAAATATTCATGACCAGGGCAATAGAGAGGGACAACCACCAGCCCAATCTATTCCACCAAGAGATTACAAGGTAATGCTCACGGGTAGTGACAATAAGAGGAAGACCACCACAAAATAAGCACACGGGTAAGGGCAATAAGAGGAAGACCACCACAAAATAAGCCCACGGGTAAGGGCAACCAGAGGAAAACCACAAGGGTCATGAACACAAAGCAAGGCTCATGGACAAGGCGACAGGAAGAAGGCCCTCACATATTTAAGTTTGAGCCAACCATTTTTAATATAAAAGAACCATAAGAAGAACTCATAGCCAGGATAACATGATTAGCAAATTAAATCCCAACCAACCACAACACAAATCACAACAATAAGGCTCACGGGTAGGGGCAAAGAAGAGAAAGCCAAGCCTGAACCATGTCACAAAACCAAAGAACCATTGTAGCAAGGCTTACGACCAGGGGCAATGAGGAGAGAAAAAGCCCCCAAAAACAACCACATTAATCATAAAAGAGCTGCAGGTGGAGGCTCACGACCAGGGGGAACATAAAAAAAAAAAAACAACCCAACTGGACAATAAGATGCTCACAACAGAGACCACAAAGAGAGCAATACAACCCCGAAATTAAACTCATGGGCAAGGACAATGAAAGAAAGCCACCATAGGTATTGCAATTTTGATATACATAAGAGAGTGAATGGACAAACTCTTATAAATCATTAGGACCGAACCCAATTTCATCACATAAAGTATGATAACGCTTACATTAAATATTCCCACATAGAAATAGATATTGAAATTCATGAATTTTGGGATGACAAACTTGATTACCCATAAAAAAAAAACTTAGGAGGAGGAGCATTAAAGAGGAAGCCCCCAACCAAATCATGCCCAACAAAGGGTCAAACCGAGCCCAAGGAATGGACCAAACAGTAAGAGATTTTAGCCAACATATAACACCAAAAGAAGCCCAAACCGAGCCCTTCAAATGGGCCAAAACTAATGTAAAACTTTCAGCTAAATTCAGCCTAGAAGAAGCCAAAACCGAACTAACCAAAGGGGCAAAAAATAGCAAGGATTTCAACCAAGACATGATACCAAAAGGAGCTAAACCAAGCCTATCAAAGGGCCAAACCCAGCCCCGGTTTAGGGGTAAACCAAGCCCAACACAGGGGGCAAATCAAGCCCACAAGAAAAGACAAAACATAACTGTATTTCCTAGCTGACAAAGCCAAAACCGAGCCTTCCAAATGGGCTAAAAATAGAGAAAATTTTCCAATAAGGATTCAACTTCAAAGAGCCAAAACTGCATCCAACATATGGGTAAACCGAGCCTTCATAGGGGCAAAACAGAAACGAAAATTTCAGCAAGGATCCAACTTCAAAAAGCCAAAACCGAGCCCTCCAAATGGGCTAAAAATAGAGAAAATTTTTCAATAACGTTCCAACTTCAAAGAGCCAAAAACCGCATCCAACATATGGGCAAACCGAGTCTTCATAGGGGTAAAACATAAACGAAAATTTCAGCAAGGACCCAACTCCAAAAAGCCAAAACCGAGCCTTTCAAATGGACAAAAAAAAAACAGAGAATATTTCTAGCATTTGCTTTCAAATAGTGATAGGTAATATTAAATAGATAAGCCTGCATAGATTTTTTTTTTTAGAGCCAGCACTTTCCAACATTCGTTTTGAACATGAGTAATAATAATAAAGAGCTCTGATAATCCATTTTAACATGCATTTCTAGAGGGGCAAATTTCATTTCAAAACTACCACTATGATATTTTCAAATATCTCAAGCAAGAAGAACAAAAGCAGCCCATACATGCTATATTTTGATGTTTATAGAAACTATTTCATGCTTAAATCTCAAAACATACCCAAATCTTGCTTCCACATATTTTAGAAGAGATAGGAAGTATCTTTAGATGCCATCCGAAATAGTGCAAAAATAGATGAGAGGGGAAGAATACTTCTTTTCAGCAGATTTAAAATAAAATTATAAGCGTAATTCAAGAAAACTACTCCAATATAAATCCTCCTCCTAAAGACTTCAGGAAACAACCACCACGAATGCTCCGCACCACAAGCATACGAGAATTCTAGCTTAGAGAGGATTTTGGCAAAGCTTCTCTTCCTAAAAGCCTCAGAAAACAACACCTCACGAATGCTCCACACTCCAAGCACACGAGAATCAAACTTAGGAAAGATTTCAGCAGAGTTTTCTTCCTTAAAAGCCTCTAACAGTAAAACCACAGCCTCACTTTTCTCTAAAAAAATTTTCAACAACCCATAACCATACACGAAGAAGCCATTTTATAGGCAGAGAAGAGAGGGGAAAGAGCCACCAACCAACCTCACTAGTAAATGAATCACACGACGAGGCAGTAATTGCTACAGTAAAGAGGGAGACAGTAAAGCCTCGAGAAGGAGAAGGGTCGGCCAGCTCGCCTCTTGCAATTGGGGAGCTGAAAAGTCGAGGGGAGCTCGAGGAGGCGAGTCGCGTATGCGAATGACAGAGGAAGAGTTGAGAAAGGGAGAAGAAATCGCCGCGTGGATCATTCGCGGGAACTAGGGCTCACGAGGGGAGCGGGACAAGTACCGCGGGATCAAGCCACGGGATCGAGCCATGGAATGGGTCAGACGAGGGTTTAAGTGCGTTGGTAGAGGGAAAAATATGGATTATGATTATAATTTTAATATTATAAGTAATAAAATATATAAAATATTTAATATTCTTGAAAATAAAATTTGATTATTACTTTTTATTCGTGTGTCAAAACATGACAAAAATGATGTCTATTTTAGGTAATTTTGACGTTCCAGACCACATCAGCGCAGTCCGTTTCACCATCGAAAGTCGTTTTGACGAATTCATCGATTTGCGTGCAATTTTACTCGTGTCAAAAATATGACAATATGAGTGCATTTTCCTACTAAAATTGGTGTCCCAGATGCGTTGGCGCAGTCCATTTTGTCGTCGATGGTCGTCTGGAGAAGTTCGCATTTTCACCCATCCTTAAGCCCAATTTAAGCCCAATTTTGTGCGACTTAGTGAATTTTGTGCATTTGGTGTGCATGTGTGATGATAAAGTCCTGAAATGATTTTCCTAGGGCTTGAGATCCTATTAAGTACTTCTCCTTGAGCTTCCACATAATAGTCCTTTACCACTCAACCATAAGATAATGGTTTGAGACCACTCAGGCGACATCACAAGAGAAATAGGAGATGATTGAAATTTCTAAAAAGGGTGGGTCCCAGTTCTAGTTTTCTAAGATGGTCAATATGAACTCCTAGAGCTAGATCCTAGGATCCTAAAGAAAAGAATAATGACCTCAAAATGAGGTCAACAGATGCACAGATTAAAAATAAGGAATCAAATCTATCTCGCATCAAAAAGATGTATAATCATTTTGAACTTTATGTTCTCTTTCTCATCAACTTGTTATGCCCATGCTCACTAATGGGCTATACTACTTGTAAGATAAGATTGTAAGTACTAATTTCTATTTTTTCATATCACAAAAACTAGAGTTGATATGATTTTTCTTGAAGAATGGTTTTAAGTTCTTCTTGCATAGTCTAGTATGGCAAACTCATCACCATGGATCTAAAATTTGATACTCATTTGTAAAATTCATTCAATATATTTTGTCTTCCTTTTAAATGTGGTCTTCAATGCTTTTAATGAACAATTTTTATTTTATTTTTTTAATATGAAGGTTTACTTCCAAATTATGAAGAACAATCATAAATTCCATTTCACTGACTTGACCTTCTATACATATAAGGTAGAGTCGCAAGGTCTACGGCGCGATGATTTTTTATATAAATTGAACACATGTAAATTCTTGACTCAATTCTTTACGAGTAAGCAAAAAGAATCAATAAGATTCGAGGCAACAAAATAAAATTGTTAAAAGTACTCCTACGATGAGCGTGGTCTATTGCACGTCATAACTAGAAAGGTTGCTTTCAAAATTATGCTTTACATTTTAAATATAATTGCTTCAAACATTTATATACTCAAATGATAGTTGTATTGAAAAAAAAAATCTTAATCAAAGGAGACTCTACCATCAAAATGCCCTCAAGTATTTAAATTTATCATTTTTGGTGTAAATCTCACTAAAAAATATTAAAATACAAAAAATAAAATGCAAAATCTATGTTCAAATGAAATTATCGTTATGAGCAAAGAACAAATTATTCATCCATCACAATTGTTTTCCAAGTGTGATAAACATAAGTTACAAAGAAACAATTTCATATTGAGTGAAATTTAATACTCACTCTCAAAATTTTATTTCCAACGAGGATGTGACAGATTCTCTAACATTATGATTTTGTTGCCAAGTGCCACTATTAAAATGAAAGATTATTATTTGGGTTCCTTATTTGGGTTGATGTCATTGTTACCCTTGCAACCCAAATCCCCTAAATAACAAACTATAGAGTGCTTTTGATGGGGACAAAAAGCATTCTATTAGCTTCAATTGACTTGAAAATATATTCTTTGGCAAATATCTATCCAAGATCTGCCCTGAGATTATATAATTTGTGGTTTCTGATAATGATTTTTCAGTCAGGTTGGACCGACTACTTCCATTGATTAATTAGACCATTGCTTGCGATAATTTAGGACGATTGAAACAAGGGATTTTAATCAAGTTCACAATTGTTTTTCCCACCACTTTATAAGACAAAATTTTCAATCTAAATGTAGAAACTGTTATCATGTGCTAACTGTTTAAATTTCACTGATTGATCTTATTTGGAACCTTTTTTTTTTGTGATTGAGAGCAAATGATTAATCCTAGAGGATTGCATATATGTGAAACATACTATCATATTTTAAAATCCTTGCAAAATGATTGTGAAATATTTGGATAGTATTTTATTCAAGATTCAGTATGCCTTCAAAACATTTGACTCGAAATCACAACTCTCATAGAAGAGCTGGGCGCAAATTTTCGTTATCGATGTATTTTTTACGGCTTCATTGGGAAATATTTAAACAAATATCAGGAATTTTTGCAATAGACAAATAAATTTGAGAAAAAAATTAATGGTAAGAAGTTTGTGCTTTGACTTAGAAGGCACAATCTTAGGTCGATGGTGATGTTGGATATGCTGCAAGGAAAGACATGAGTTTGGGAGGAGTTGGAAGATCTGAGATTGACAAGGAGAGTGCAAAGCATGCCATAAGGAATAAGGCATGGAGGATTTGCATGGGATTCGAGAAACTGAGATGAGTTCTTAGTTTTGACAGCCAAGCTTGGTGAGGACGAATCAATGGAAGCCCTGATTGAACATCAAAGCTCCGAGACATGAGTTGCAAAGGAGATTCTTGAGGTCGACTTGATGGCAGTCCTTGAGTTTGTGATATCTGTATCAGTGGCTTGGAAGGTGGCAAAATGGAAAGATTTGGCGGTCCTTGCAATGTTCGGTGAGATTTGTGATATCTGTATCGGGATCAATGATAGCCAGGCGATTGTAGATGGGGAGAACTGCAGGTTTTTGTTTGAGAGAATTGCAATGTGGATGGATCTTGGAGGTGCAATCTTGGAGACATGGATGGTTGACATGATTTGCATTCGAGGTGGCTAGTGGCTTAGGTGAAGGGTTGTTTGTAGAAAAAAATGACAAAATATGGGTGATTGCGTGAGAAACTATCGGTTCATAGGTGGTTTTCTTGAGGAAAACTTGTGTGATCTAAAAGCTGGATGGGCTCGACTGCTGGTGACAAATACATTCAGGAAGAGATTAGCTGGTTGCACTTTTTCTCAACAAGTGCACTCCATCAAACACTTTGAGCTTGTAAACACTCCCAGTGAAAGAAGAAAATATAAAGATAATAGGGGGGACTCATTCATGGCTCTTCATATCATCCTCCTCCCCAAATGAGGTATTCATATAATATAACTCCTTAAACTGATTAACTTCCTTTAATTAATTCACTGTTGGCTACAAAATTTTCTATAAGTAGATTCACATCATTCTAATTCATAAGTTTTAGATTTTATTCAGCAAGCTCTTACTAACCAAAAAAAAAAAAAAAAAGCATATGACGGTTTTCTGCAAAGAATCTTACAGAAAAAAATTGTAAGATCCTTGCACCCTCTGTAGATTTTTTATCAATATATGAGGAGTTTTTTATAGAGTTTAGGAATTATTATTACTTTGCCATTGGTGTGGAGTTTTACAATGCGTTAAGAAGTGAATTTTACTTACTGCCTAGGGATGTTGCGTTCCAAACAAGCAGCAGGTCCATGATTTTAGGGACCTTTTCATAAATTGAAAGCAACCGTACATATCCATTCTTTGTTGTTTACTAAACTGACGTAAACTGCACGAGTTTTATCCATGAACCAAAATAAATTTGGTCTTAAAACGATGATCTTATGGGTCCTTGAAATGTTAATTTCGTATGCCTATTTGCAGCATATGGAATTGGAGAGGCTATCGCATACGTTATCTGTCTTCTGGAAAAAGTGGCCCTGCACTGATTTTAATTCATGGTTTTGGGGCAAACAGGTGCATTTCATTACTGTTTTTATTTTAATTGTGATTTTCAGACAATTATGTTGGATGAGCCTTTCATTTGCATATTTTTTGTTTTGTTTGATCTTAAAGCTTTCCCGTGTATCTAAGGTCTTTTGCAACTGATAACATCAGGCTTTGCCCTTTTTTGGTCCTGCTTGTTTCCATAAGATCAAGTCATCATGTTTATCATGTTATGTCAATCACAAGGTGTATGTTGCAAAAAATTCTATTATGTTGTGCACTTATTGTGATCTTCTTTATTCTTGGTTGTTGCTTTTTCTCAAAGAGGCATGCTATTATTATTGTAGGTTCTGGTTAGTCGTGCAGGGTAATTCTGACATTCAAATTTTCTTACTGCTTGAAGGAGTCATCCTCTTCAGATTTGCTTCTGCATCCATTAAAATGGTCCTAGATATAATTAATGTCCAAATACAGAAGTTACCTACGGACCTGATTATGCAAACTCTAGTTTTAGCTCTCGATCTTGCAATCAGATTAAATTCTGAAGCGACGCATTATGATTGGTCCGGGCCATGCGTTTATTAGATGAACCATTGAGATTCACGTATGAAGTCTCAATTCCTTCCACCTCTATATCTGTAACTTAGTCTCGATCTATAAGTGTAAAAGTTGCTTACTGTCAGTTAATAAACTTAATGACCATGTTTTAAGTTTTCACTTCCTAATCCTTTTTGAATTTTCTTTTACTTGCTTTCTTATTAATGTGGTGGACCCACTTCTGTTTCATTTGATTCTTGATATTGTTGTTGGATTGCTTTCTCCTTTTATTGATTGTTTTTGCCTCTTGTTGGACGTTTGTCTTCGCCATCATTGCACTTTTTTTTCCCTTTCCTTCACTTTTTAATTTTCATACTCTCATATAGGAGGGTGCTTTTGCCCAATCTCATATCTAATGTTTAATTCACCTTTTTTTTCTTTTTTATTCTGGCCCTTCATGATCTTGAATAGTCGTGATTTTCTTAGCTTTTCCTGATGAGTGAATTACCCAAACATTTTGATTGCAATCACTACCTTTCTTTTGTTGAAAGATCTCGTAAATAATGATGATTATATTCCATATTTATTATAACTCTATATTTAGAGGGTTATAAATTATATGAAGAATCTTAGGAATCTCTATTTATTTTGTCTCCTTAATTAAAGAGGTTAGCTGTCTATTATATTTGTTATTATTTTTTTCCTTATCTATAGCATTTTGTTTTTATTCTTTTTTTTACCAATAAGTCCTGTAATGACTATTTATACTCCTCTTTGTATCAATAAGAATAAGACCTCTTATATCTTTTTCATGGTATCAAAGATTTACGATCCGCAGGCGTTCGGTTAATTTACGTATCGTATCGTATTCATCGTCAAAGTCCTTCGGCACAGACGAAATCGTGATTGATCGACTCAGACAGGATCGTCGTCGTCGCCTGGAAGTCCTTTGACGCAGATGGGATCGTGATCGACGCAGAGACCCGGAACTCCGCCTTTCCGTTCTTCTACTTCGTCGTTGTCTCGAAATCCTTCGGCGCAGAGACTCGGAACTCCACGAAGCAACTGTGACCAGAGCTCGAGAGGATCACGTCTCGCTGACAACTTCGGCCAAACCCTCGCCTGCTTCGTTCGGGACTCCTCGATCGTCCTTTCGTTCGGCTTCGTTCATTCGGCTTTACTTGATTTGCCTTCGTTCGGGACTCCTCGATCGTTCGGCTTTGTTAATTCGGCTTCCGGCTCGGTTTGCTCGCTCGACGGGTTTCTGCTGCAAACTCCTAGACAACACGTGCTCGAGCAAATTCACCATCCTACGTCTCTAAAATGTCTAAAGTCACGTCTAGAACAATTCAACCATCTCAGCCAAAAGTCACATAAATACATCTGAAAATCATCCCATTCAGATCACTACAATCTGACGAAATGGTGATAATTTTCTTCGATGGTCACAATCTGTTCGCATGTATCTTTGCGGAGGAGGAGAGATTGGCTATATCACAGGTGATACTAAACAGTCTGACATGAATGACATAACATATGTCATTTGGGATGCAGAAAACTCAATGGTAATGACATGATTGGTCAATTTCATGACTGAAGAGATAAGTGCAAATTATCTCTGTTACTCTATAGCCAAGGAATTATGGGACAATGTTTCAGAAATGTACTCTGATCTTGGAAATCAATCCCAAGTTTATGAGTTGACCCTACGACTTGTGGAAATTTGCCAAAGTGAGGATTTTGTGACAAAGTATTTCAATTCTCTTAAAAGGATTTGGCAGGACATTCACTTATTCAACGATCATGAGTGAAAATCAAAGGGTGACGACAACCAGTACAAGAAAATAGTGGATACTGATTGAATCTTCAAATTTCTTGAAGGTCTAAACGTTGAATATGATGAGGTCCGTGGCCGAATAATTGGAAGAAAACCCCTGCCTCCAATTGGTGAAGTTTTTGCAGAGGTAAGGAGAGAAGACAATCGGACACATGTGTTGCTGGGAAAGAGGACGACAGGTTCAACCGAGTTCGTGGAAGGATCAGCGCTGGCTATTCTTGAAGCTCAAGTAAGCAGGAAAACTTCTCACAACCAGCGTGTAGAAGACAAAAACAATCTACACTGTGTACTGTGGAAAGCCACACCATACTAGCGAAAAAATGCTAGAAATTGCATGGTGAACCACCTAATGGTAAGGGGAAAAAATCTGGTGAACATAACACACCTACCGTAGATGAAGTTGAGTCATCTCCACTTAGTAAAGAGTAATTAAGTCATCTTTTTAAGCTGCTGAAATCTTGCTTATCATCTAATGCGCCTATCAGCTCTATAGCACAAGCAGATAGTAATCCTTTGGCTTTTCTAGGAAGTAGCACGCTTTGGATCATTGATTCAGGAGCCTCTGATTATATGACAAGTTGTTCTCAATTATTTGATTCATATTATCCATGTTCCGGTTCCGAAAAAATTAGAATTACATATGACAGTTTTTCACCTATTGCAGGAAAAGAAAATATTAAAATTTTAGAAAAATCTCTTTGAATCTGTCTTACATGTTCCAAAACTTACATGTAATCTTCTTTCTGTTAGCAAATTGTCTAAAGATTATGATAATTTCATTTTTTTTCCTTCCAATTGTGTTTTTTAGGACTGGAACTCGGGGAAGATGATTGAAACTGCTAGAGAAATAAATGGGTTGTACTACTATGATGGAACTGATTCTGTGAATAAAACAGCTCATGGATTATGTAGTACAAGTTCAAGCTTTGATTATGATCAGGTTATGTTATGACATAAAAGATTAGGGCATCATAATTTTCCATATCTTAAATCTTTATTTCCTAAACTATTTAAAAGTATGGATTGTTCAAAACTTCATTGTGAAGCGTGTAATTTATCTAAAAGTCATCGTGTTTCGTTTTCAATAAAACTATGTTTTGTTTCAAAACCATTTTATTTGATGCATAGTGATGTTTGGGGCTTATCCAAAGTTAACACACCTTCGGGAAAAAAATTGTTTGTAACATTTATTGATGATCACACACGAATTTGTTGGGTGTATTTATTGGAAAAGAAATCTGAAGTTGAACAACGATTTAAAGATTTTTTTCACATGATTGAAAATCAATTTCAAACAAAAATTGACATTCTAAGAACGGATAATGAGACTGAATATTTCAACAAATATTTGAGAACATCTATTTTTGAAAAATGTATTCTGCATCAATTCACTTGTCGTGACACACCACAACAAAATAGTATTGTTGAAAGAAAAAATAGGCATTTACTCGAAGTTACCAGGGCGTTTATGTTTTTCATGAATGTTCTAAAATATCTTTGGGGTAATACACTCCTCACCTTCTGTTATTTAATAAACAGAATGTTATCCCGAGTTTTGAAATTTAAACCACTTTTATAAGTCTTAAAAAAATATTTTTTTACATCTAAGATAACAGCTGATCTCCCTTTAAAAGTCTTTGGATGTGTTTGTTATGTGCATATCCTAAATGTGTTTCGCTCAAAATTTGATCCCAAAGCCGAAAAATATGTTTTTCTTGGGTATGTTTCCAATAAACATGGGAACAAATGCTTTAATCTTGAAAGGAAGAAATTTTTTGAGAGCATGGATGTCCGGTTTATCGAGGATCACCCTTTTTTTTTAAAATAATTTTCTTCAGGGGGAGAACTTAGTTGAAGAAAATAATTTTTGGGAAACTTTACCCATTCCTTTAACTAATTGTAATATGGAAACTAGAGTCAACACTAGTAATTTTATTTTGCCAGATAATACCTTATCAGAGAAGAGAAGTACTTCCAACGGATCATAATTCTCAACATTAGCTGCAAGTTTATGCTAAGAAGAAATCCCATAAAGTTACTACAACCCTAATTATTCCCTCAGCAGATGTTCAACCACCTTTGCCGAATAATGACCCTACGACTCAGAGTAATCTTCCCTCTACTTTCACTCATTCTGATCTTGATCTTCCAATTGCTTTCAAAAAAGGAATCCGAAGAAGCACGAAACATCATATCACACAATAGTTGTCATATGAAAAACTATCAAAAAATCATAGAGCATTGTGTCTAGGTTTTCTAACATACTTGTTCCAAGAACTATTCAGGAAGCATTAAGTAAACCGAGTTGGAAATTAGCTGTGATGGAAGAAATAAATGCTTTTAAAAGAAATAACACCTGGACAATCATTGATCTACTTAAAGACAAGAAGATAGTTGGGTGTAAATGGGTGTTCACGGTAAAGTTTAAAGCTGATGGAAGTGTGGAGAGATACAAATCGAGACTAATAGCAAAATGAATTACTCAAACTCATGGTATTGATTACCAAGAGACTTTTGCTCCTGTTGCTAAAATTAGCTCTATTAGAGTACTTCTTTCTCTTACAGTTAACATCAACTGACCACTTCATCAATTTGATGTAAAAAAATATGTTTTTAAATGGAGAATTGCAAGAAGAAGTATATATGGACCTACCACCCGGATTTAAAGAAAAATTTGGAAAAGGTAAAGTATGCAAATTAAAAAAGTCCCTGTAAGGGTTAAAACAGTCTCCCACAGCTTGATTTGAGCGTTTTGGTGATGTTATCACGAGACATGGATCCTCTCAAAGTCAAGTTGATCACACTCTTTATGTCAAATATTCCATTAAAGGTAAAGTCACCATTGTGATTGTGTATGTAGATTACATAATCATGACAGAGGATGATCCTCTGGAGATTAGCAACCTGAAGAGTAAAATTGAAACCGAATTTGATATTAAAAACTTAAGAAAGTTGAAATATTTCCTCGGAATGGAGTTTGCAAGATCCAAGGAGGGAATTTTTGTCAATCAACGCAAGTATGTACTTGATTTACTCAAAGAAACATGAATGACAAGTTGCAACGCAGCAGATACGCCAATAGAACCTAATATAAAATTGAAAACAACAACAACTAATGAGGTAATGGACAAAGAACGTTATCCAAGATTGGTAGGCGACTAATCTCTTTGGCTCACACTCGACCTGACATAGCCTTTGCAGTAAGTTTTATGAGTCAATTCATGCATTCACCTGGACCTACTCACTTCGAAGCTGTATTCCGAATTTTGAGATATCTCAAAAGAACTCCTGAAAAATGACTTTTGTTCAAAAAGGGAGAACATCTTCTAATAGAGGCCTACACGGATGCAGATTAGGCAGGAGACGTAAATGATAGAAGATCCACATCAGGTTATTGTACCTTTGTAGGCAGAAATCTGATTACTTGGAAAAGTAAAAAACAAAGTGTGGTAGCAAGAAGTAGTGTTGAAGTAGAATTCCGCTCGGTGGCCCATGGACTATGTGAAGTATTATGGATAAAAGACTCCTGGAAGAGTTGAAGATTCCTATACTAGCATCTATTAAAGTTTACTGCGATAACAAGGCTGCAATCTCTATAGCTCATAATATAGTTCTACACGACAAAACAAAACATGTAGAAGTTGACAAACATTTCATCAAGGAGAAGATAGATAGAGAGATGTATGTCTTACATACCCACTGCAAGCCAAACAACAGATATTTTAACAAAAGACTTTTTCAAAGTGCAACATGAAAATCTAGTTAGCAAGCTTGCCATGAGTGACATCTTCATGTCAGCTTGAGGGGGAGTGTTGAAAGATCTCACAAACAATGATGATTATATTTCATATTTATTATAACTCTTTATTTAGAAGGTTATAAATTATATGATGGATCTTATGAATCTCTATTTATTTTGTCTCCTTAATTAGAGAGATTAATTGCTTATTATATTTGTTATTATTTCTTTACTTGCCTACAATATTCTGTTTTTATTATTTTTCTTACCAATAAATCCTGTAATAGGTATTTATACCTCTCTTTGTATCAATAAGAATAAGTCCTCTTATATCTTTTTCACCTTTTTTGCTTTTGCATACTTTATATTTTAAAATAACTTTCTTCATCACTGTGTAGATATGTAGCTAAGGACAGTAGTACTTTACTACTTTACCTGAGTGGGTCCTTAATTAGTTTTATTGCCAACCATTTGGTTTTGTCTCACATTAATCATGATAGATAATTTGGATATGTGATAGCCTTTATTGACTCGAATAATATGTTGATACAATAGTGCATATATATAAGCAACGAGAAAGTAGTAATATAAAACTTGATAAATGAAAATACCATTAATAATGAAGATATGTTATAATAGTAAGAGCTATAGATTCCTTTTATAGATATTATACACATGTTCTATTATTCATATGTCAATAAATAATTTTGAAATCTTTTCCCCCCACAAACTTAGGATATTGTTGTATGAAGCATCAAAAAGTGGAAACACCAAAGTTGATGGGAATTCATATTTAAGTCTATAATATGCATATAAAAAGAAACAAAGGGCAAGCTAAGGGTGCCTTAATGATGTTGATATTGGGTGAGATGACAACCAGTTCTTGATATGTTTAATTCTCCCTTGAAAATTTTAGTTGTTAGAAATTTGGATAGCATTTTTATTGTCAAAATGCATATGAGTAGATTAGAAAGAACAATACACATTAGCAAGCAACCACATTAATCAAATTATCTCCCTGCCTGTATACGCCATAGCATGATGCACAGCTTCTATGAAAGATCAAGAAACAACACTTCGTTTCTTTTGTTTTTTTTTCAAGAAATGAGAGTATGCTAGTAATATGTAAAAAACGGTAGTAGATTTGCAGTCTGTTGGATTTCTAGTTCAAACAACATCAAAGTAAGCGTGCACATCCAAAGAAGATGTTGATAAAAATAAGAGACTGAAAAAATGTCCCCTGAAAATATCACAAAATTTGAAGAATGACAATTCAATAAACGCTGCATGGAGAAGAAACAAATGAACTGAAAATGTGAACAACATTGATAATATTTGATAGTAAGACAAATCAAGCTACCAAGAATAGTAAGATGTAAAATAAGAATAGTTAAAGATGTGCCATCTGAAGGAGATAAACATTGATTTATCAACTATCATTGATTTATCAACTATCCTAGTAATTGTAAGCTGTGCACGCTTAAGGATATCAGTTACATACTTAAGCTATTAGAGAGGATAGGTTTTAGGAGAATGAGCTGCATCATTATCCAAGCAATAATAACGTAGACCTAAATCTTTTATTTCGAAGCCAAAAGCTAATTCAGACTCTAATACTACAATACTAACTTAATCATCTATCGTAATTATATCATCAATTTTCAAAGGATGCAGAATACGATTACCAGCAATACACTCAACAAAAAAATGTAGAGTCTTGGTCATAGATATGTATTGGCATAAAATCACAAATCCAGCTCAGCATACTTTAAAATTTGAAACCACTATAAGAAAGCATACTAATGAACGAGCAAAACTAAATGTTTAAAAAAGCCTTTTTTCTCTCTTTACAGTGGAGTATGAAGAGGAGGCGGTTATAGCTTTTGCTTTTATTTTGTTTCTCATGCTTACTATTACCTTTTCTTGGCAGTCTGCTTGTAATATGCCAATTGTTTTCTTAGATGGTTTTTCTCCCACAGCAACCATTGGAGGAAAAACATTTCTTTTCTTTCAAAGACAAATAGGGTGTACTCAATTGATCTTATTGGTTATGGTTATTCGGAAAAACCAAATCCTCGGGAATTTGGGGCAAACTCTTTCTACACCTTTGAAACGTGGGCAGCTCAGCTAAATGAATTTTGTGCTGATGTGGTGAAAGATGATGCATTCTTTATATGCAACTCTATCGGAGGTATGTCTGCATTTGCTCTAAAAATTTTCCTTTATTTTTAGTTTTTTCTCCTTGCAAAACTTGGCCAACTGAACAAAATGGCTAAGATGCTAAATCAGTATCTATTGTGGCCACCCATTTGTTTCCAAGTGTGATTTTTTGCTATTTCACAGGGGTGGTCGGCCTTCAGGCAGCCATTATGGAGCCTCAGATTTGTAAAGGAATCTTTTTACTGAACATTTCTCTGAGGAGGCTTCATATTAAGAAGCAGCCATGGTATGGAAGGCCTTTCATCAAGTCATTTCAGAGCTTACTGCGGTACAGGATGACTTGTTTAGGAATATAAAAGAGGTGGTTAAGTCTTGATTTGATTGATTTGAGTTGCTGCTTTTGATCATTGACAGAAATACGGAGATCGGAAAAATTTTCTACAATGCAGTTGCCACGAAAGAATCAGTGAAGAGTATTTTGTACCAGGTGTTGTTAAGTGAAACTATGATACATACTTCTACTTTTACTTTCAAGTTTGTGTAGGTTTAAACTTATTTTAAGCTTGCCCGAGTTCAGAAAATAAGATATTGAAGGTTTTCAGATAATCAAGTTGCATATAAGATATAATCCAGTCAGGCATAAGATGCCTGAATTGGGTGATACAAGATCTAGTTTGGTTAGATTCGGCTAAAAGAGCTTGCTTGGCTCAGAGTAGTTGGATTGCTTGACATGACACAGGTAACTTGTCATTTGGAGATCGCTTAATAATGATTGTAGGTTTGGTCCCACAGCCCAAGTAATCTATTTACTTGGCTCAGCTCAGATGAAGTTCAGGAATTAATGTGTTGAGAAGAAAATGACATTTGCATCAATTAAAGCATAAAGCATCCTCAAGGTCGGTCAGGACCTCTTCAAATGCTTAAGGGACACACATCTGGGATATATAGGATGATACCGCCAACAAAAGCAGGAACGCCCTGTTCAATGGGCCATGTGACATCCGGAAATGAAACTTAATGTCAAATAAAGTGAATGACATGTTCATAAATTAAGAATAAGATTTGTCAGAGTAAATTTACACAAAAGATGGGAGATTTACTAGCATAGTGTTAAGAGTGGTCTTTTCATAATTAATTAGTTATTAGACGATAGCTTTTCTTTTAATTTTCTTCCTGACGATAATTTAGTTAGGGTTATTTGGAATAGCTTGCCCATAAGTAGGCATTTATTTGGAAGGAGTAAGGGTTCTTTTGGAGTGGTTTCTTTTAGGCTGTCCTGAGTTAAAGTGAGGATTCACTTCCCAAGTTTGGCAGAGATGAGAAGGGGAAGGGATTGTAGTGAAGTCTGGGATTTCACCAAATTGATCAACCAAACTTCTTTCTCTCCTCCATAGCATTCTTGAATCCTTTTTCTGCATTTTCTGTGGCTTTCTACCCAAATTCTTGCTGCAAGAAATCCAAAATAGCAGCAGAACAGATTGTGTCAAGTTTGGAAATCATAGCAGAGTCCAAGGCTTTGCAAAAATTGATTCCCACATTCCAAATCAACATCCTAGCAACTGTTCGGTGACTGTTTTGAGAATTGGGAAAGGGTTTGTTCACCATTCTTGCTGTGCCAAGTGTTCCAAATCAAGGTAGAGTTTAGCAGATGTATATTCTGAGACCACTTGGAAGTATACATCATAGAAATTCAAGAATCCTGAAGTCGTTATCATGTTCTTCATCAAGAAAAGGCCACAGAACTCGGTTCTCTGCTTTCTAGTTTTAATTTTACGTTGATAATTTTTTTGGAAACAACAATCTACCTTTCTTTTTTTTTTATCTTAATTATTTCAATTTTGCTATCCAAACATGTTCAGGAGCAAGAAATACCAACCAACAGAATTGCTGCCGTCTACGAACATCTAAAAGTGCAATCCCAGCAACTTACAGCAGTATTTTTGAATGAAAGCTGCTTTATAATGGCATTTCCTGAAACCTGTGAAAACCATTAAACCAGATTTTTTGGGAAAAAACCAATAAAATCTCCATTGAACAATTGGGTATATCAGAAAGGCGATGCAATGGAAGCAGTCACTTAACTAACCAAGTTCAGAGTGTGTGTGCTGGGAAGAATTGAGCCATTGTAAGTTTCAATAATTTTAAGGCTAGAAAATTTCAGTCATACGTATTTTAGGAAATCAAATTTCAGTGAATTTAAGGAAGAATAATGTTATTACTACATGGACAAAAATTTAGCCCACTATCTTCAATTGGTTTAAATCCAAGAACCGGCTGGAATATCCAGATCAAGTTCTTCCATTGTCTGCGTGAATGTGGAAGCCTGAGCATTTTGGCTGAATTGTTGAAAAATCGCACTAAGGTCGACAAAATTGTTGGTTATTTATTGAAGATCATATTTTCAACATTTGAGCGATGTCATTTACCTCCTTGTTCAGTTAATACATTTAACAGTCAACATGATTGCCTTGGAGAATCGGTAGCTGAGAGTCATCTATCATGGAGACTATAACTGGAAGTATTGCTAAATACCATATATTTAAGTATGAATGAATACTTATTTTCAGGATCATTCCCAGAGTTTTGTCCAAACATGCAACTGAAGGGAAATTAACTCGTAAGAATTATTTTTGTCTTTCCCTTTCTTCTACTTATCCTCAATTTATCCTTTCTTGAATCATAACCAATACCAAAATTTATATAAACATTTTTCTTGCACTCTTGTATAGATATGGTGGGAACAATGAGAAGAAGAGCTAGTACACAAGAAAAGGCAAGAAACTGGAACATTATGCGCATTAGGAAGTTAAACTTTGATGGGTGATCGTCAGTGAGATAATGATGATAATAGAGTGCACGACTTAAGCTCTCAATTCAATTAGTTCAATTTGAGCTTGATAGCTTGGCGCAATTGCTAATGGTGGATCAAAAGAATGGTTGCAAACTAAAAAAATTCTAATATTGAAATCAATGTTTGCTGTTGTTTACTTTGAAGTAGTTGGAGTGAAACACTGTTTTCTTCCACTAAGTAGCCAAATGTGGATCAAAATAAGGACCTCTCCATTTGGGAGGATGAGTTTAAAGATATTAAAAAGATTAATATTTGAAGAAAAAAATTTTGAGGATGATGAAGACCTGTTATTTTGTAATGATGTGCCATATATGATGAATGATTTATGGGGGATGACAATGAGGCTACACTCTCAAATTATTTAGAAGTTCTCAAAGTCGATTTCTTCGATAGAGGTAGAAGCAAGACGTTCAAATCTGACGCAAGTTAACAAGAAATTAACAGAAAAGATTTCTATATAAATATATGTAATTAAAGTTGTAACTGTCAGTATAACCACTATTAAACTTAAAGAAATATCCTTTTTAGTTTTTATTGATTAGGAAAAGGAAAGGTGATTGAGGAGGAAGATTAAGAGGATATTGACACGAGCAAAAGAAACTCATTATAATAATAAATTTAATGAAGGCCTATCAAATAATGAGTGTGTAGGAAACTTTTAAATTTATAAATTCTAATTTTATGGGCTTAAATTATTTGTTATTGTTGATTTGGTAAGGAGATCTATTAAGATGAACATTTTTTGATTTGTTATGCTCTTACTTTAATATCTTGTTTTGCTCGTTTAATCATTATATAATGCTTTGATAATTTGATGCAGTATTGCGCTTCTTACTGCATATATTAATTTTACTTGTACGTATTTTGCACATTTTGTTGGTTTCTAGACTTATGCCTTGCCTCATGAGTAGAAAATGCCTCAATATCTAATCTCATAAATTCAAACCTTAATCCTATAGTCCCAAAATATGATGTTAATAGTTCATTTTTCTTTGTTTAGATGAAATTTAAATAATTTGTTTGACTTGCATGATTTTCAATTTTTTTTGTTTGTTTGTTCATTTCTATTAGAATGACAACTCTTTATTCCTATTTTGGATTTTACTTTTTTCAATATTATTAGAAATATCAAATATTCAATTCACGTCCCACCCGTCCTGATTGCTCGCTCTACAACTGCCCCTTTTCCATATTAGCCTAATCGCCTTATGGTTGAGCTTACAGGTGGCATTTGACTTAAGAGTGACTATGCATATTGATAAGTTTTTTTTTATTATTGATAAATTATTTTTCCATAAATTTCCATGTTAGTTACTTCAAAGTTGATTTATTATGTTAGATTTGTATTAGATTTCTAGACTTTTATGCATTCAACATTAGATTTGTTACTAGAGCTTAAGATCACTTTACGTTGTCAATTAAAAGCAATGCATCAACAAAAATTTTGTGATTTAGATAAAATCAATTTATTTATTATTTTATATAATCTAAACATAAATATTAGAACCTTAAGAGTAATTGNGGCCATAGCATGATGCACAGCTTCTATGAAAGATCAAGAAACAACACTTTGTTTCTTTTGTTTTTTTTATCTCAAGAAATGAGACTATGCTAGAAAAATGTAAAAAACGGTAGTAGATTTGCAGTCTACTGGATTTCTAGTTCAAACAACATCAAAGTAAGCGTGCACATCCAAAGAAGATGTTGATAAAAATAAGAGACTGAAAAAATGTCCCCTGAAAATATCACAAAATTTGAAGAATGACAATTCAATAAACGCTGCGTGGAGAAGAAACAAATGAACTGAAAATGTGAACAACATTGATAATATTTGATAGTAAGATAAATCAAGCTACCAAGAATAGTAAGATGTAAAATAAGAATAGTTAAAGATGTGCCATCTGAAGGAGATAAACATTGATTTATCAACTATCCTAGTAATTGTAAGCTGTGCACGCTTAAGGATATCAGTTACATTCTTAAGCTATTAGAGAGGATAGGTTTTAGGAGAATGAGCTGCATCATTATCCAAGCAATAATAACGTAGACCTAAATCTTTTATTTCAAAGCCAAAAGCTAATTCAGACTCTAATACTACAATACTAACTTAATCGTCTATCGTAATTATATCAACAATTTTCAAAGGATGCAGAATACGATTACCAGCAATACACTCAACAAAAAAATGTAGAGTCTTGGTCATAGATATGTATTGGCATAAAATCACAAATCCAGCTCAGCATACTTTAAAATTTGAAACCACTATAAGAAAGCATACTAGTGAACGAGCAAAACTAAATGTTTAAAAAAGCCTTTTTTCTCTCTTTACAGTGGAGTATGAAGAGGAGGCGGTNATCGAGCTTACAGGTGGCATGTGACTGAAGAGTGACTATGCATATTGATAAGGTTTTTTTTTTTTATTGATAAATTGTTTTTCCTTAAATTTCCATGTTAGTTACTTCGAAGTTGATTTATTATGTNGTCGAGCTTACAGGTGGCATGTGACTGAAGAGTGACTATGCATATTGATAAGTTTTTTTTTTTATTGATAAATTGTTTTTCCTTAAATTTCCATGTTAGTTACTTCGAAGTTGATTTATTATGTTAGATTTGTATTAGATTTCTTTCTGCATTCAACATTAGATTTGTTACTAGAGCTTAAGATCACTTTATGTTGTCAGTTAAAAGCAATACATCAACAAAAATTTTGTAATTTAGATAAATCAATTTATTTATTATTTTATATAATCTAAACATAAATATTAAAACCTTAAGAGTAATTGATACTGGAACTAGTAGGAAAAATAATGGAAACACAAAAAACAAACTTTAATTATTNATCAATTTATTTATTATTTTATATAATCTAAACATAAATATTAGAACCTTAAGAGTAATTGATACTGGAACTAGTAGGAAAAATAATGGAAACACAAAAAACAAACTTTAATTATTATTAAAATAGGGTTACGACATGACTCGAACGGAAATAACGACACTAATATAAAACAACACAAGCAAACACTTCTAAATGTTTCCCAACGGATGGTGGACGTCAGCTAGAGGGATAGGGATGATTGGAAGGGATGACGACAACAACGGGAGGCGGGTGATGGCGAAGGGAGGGTGCAAAATTGTATGAATAACAAATGGGAAGGGTTTAGGTAGTCGGCAACAGTAGGGGGTGGGGCTTGAAAGGAGTTAGGAAGGCGAGACAACGATAATAACCTGCAGGAAGGGGGAATGACTGGTTGTCAAGGTGACAAAGGGAGAGTTCAGTGATTGAGGAGTGGGGAGGAGTAGGCTTGGGGAAGGTAAAAAAGAGGATACAATCGTCATCTCAAAGAGGATACAACCAAAGCAATACCATTTCCTCGGATGCAACTCACAAAGGGTAAAGTGACTCCACACAGAGTATCTGAAACTAAATACACTAAGAACTGACTCCCGACACACCTAAGTGAACTATTTATAGGCTCCCTTGGACAGAANGATTTCCTTGGATGCAACTCACAACGGGGAAAGTGACTCCACACAGAGAATTTGAAACTAAATACACTAAGAACTGACTCCCGACACACCTAAGTGAACTATTTATAGGCTCCCTTGGACAGAAAAACTTCTACACAAAAGAAAGGGGTGGAAAAGACAAGGGGAATCAGAAAACTCTTCTCAGAAAAGAACTAGTGCAAAATAGCCCCTTTAGATCTTGCTGCCTTCTCACGGATTGCGAAATTTTGTAGTCTCGGCCTTCTACTCTTACGGGTTCTCCCTCTTTCACGACTTCTCGTGGTTTTCTGCTCCCGCGAAGTCTCGCGGAGCTTCAATCCCACCGGATCAAAGCGCCCGGGGCACTGTTTTTAGCACCCGCGTCATGATCCTAAGGTTAGGCGAGATTAAACTTNCAGTCCCAGCCTTCTACTCTCTCGGGTTCTCCCTCTTTCACGACTTCTCGTGGTTTTCTGCTCCCGTGAAGTCTCGCGGAGCTTCAATCCCGCCGGATCAAAGCGCCCGGGGCACTGTTTTTAGCACCCGCGTCATGATCCTAAGGTTAGGCGAGATTAAACTTCATTAATCAAAGTTTCCTTTTCATTATCAGCTATCCTAGATCCCACTGGCGACTGCATTGTTGCCCGAGGTATTTGAGGATCTACCACAGTTTGCGAGCAAATATCCATATCGATCTGCCCTCTTAAGGCTGTGGACCACATTTATACTGTTGAATCTTCCAAAAAGTATCCCACAAACTGTTAGAATGGGCGTGTTGTGGGAGTAATCTGACCCTTCTCGCACGACAATTGTGCTGTTGGTACGAAGTTTTTCTGACATAACCTCGATTGTATCTGTCCAGTATCGAGTGTGGGTGTCTTGTTCCTCTGGTGTCATCACTAAAACTGGTTTCACTGACGTTGTTCTACTGAAATGGTATCCTGTGACCTCGAGCTCTGTCGAAGGAAGGAGGGTGATGAGTTTCCCTTCTTTGGTGAAAGAGCATGTTTCTATATTCGCTGTGCTGAGTCTTTTAGTCAAATTGCCACATGTCGGCGCGGAAAGGGGGTAAAGTTAAAAAGTTTGAGTTGGTGTTTGCCCGTAAGAAGCTGTCGGTCGCTGAGAGTGAAGTCCTGTTGCCCGCTTCGGGAGGACGTTTAATTTACACACACACACACACACACACACACACACACACACAGATATATATATAGTCTCTCATATACANTTAAAATAGGATTACGACATGACTCGAACGGAAATAACGACACTAATATAAAACAACACAAGCAAACAATTTTAAATGTTTCCTAATGGATGGTGGACGTCAGCCAGAGGGATAGGGATGATTGGAAGGGATGACAACAACAACGGGAGGAGGGTGATGGCAAAGGGAGGGTGTAGAACTGTAGGAACAAGTGGGAAGGGTTTAGGTGGTCGCCAACGGTAGGGGGTGGGGCTTGAAAGGAGTTAGGAAGGCGCGACAACGATAATAACCCGCATGAAGGGGGAATGACTGGTTGTCAAGGTGACAAAGGGAGAGTTCAGCGATTGAGGAGTGGGGAGGAGTAGGCTTGGGGAAGGTAAAAAAGAGGATACAATCGTCATCTCAGAGAGGATACAACCAATGCAATACCACTTCCTCGGATACATCTCACAAAGGGGAAAGCGACTTCACACAGAGTATCTGAAACTAAATACACTAAGAACTGACTCCCGACACACCTAGGACAACTATTTATAGGCTCCCTTGGACAAAAAAGCTTCTACACAAAAGAAATGGGTGGAAAAGAGGGGAATCAGAAAACTCTTCTCAGAAAAGAACTAGTGCAAAATAGCCCTTTAGATCTTGTTTCCTTCTCACGGATTGCGAAATTTTGTGGTCCTGGCCCTCTACTCTCTCTCGGGTTCTCCCTCTTCCACGACTTCTCATGGTTTTCTGCTCCCGCGAAGTTTCGTGGAGCTTCAATCCTGCCGGATCAAAGCGCCCCGAATCAGGGTGCATTTTAGCGCCCGCGTCAGTATCCTGAGGTTAGGCGAGATTCAACTTCATTAATCAAAGTTTTATTCTCATTATCACCTATCCTAGATCCCACTGGCGACTGCATTGTTGCCCGAGGTATTTGATGGTCTACCCCAGTTTGTGAGCAAATATCCATATCGATCTGTCCTCTTAAGGTTGTGAACCACATTTATACTGTTGAATCTTCCAAAAAGTATCCCACAAGTTGTTCGAATGGGCATGTTGTGGGAGTAATCTGACCATTCTCGCATGGCGATGGTGCTGTCGGTACGAAGTTTTTTTGACATAACCTCGATTGTATCTATCCAGTATCAAGTGTGGGTGTCTCGATCCTCTGGTGTCATCACTAAAACTGGTTTTACTGACTTTGTTCTGCTGAAAAGGGATCCTGTGACCTCGAGCTCTGTCGAAGGAAGGAGGGTGATGAGCTTCCCTTCTTTGGTGAAAGAGCGCGTGTTTCTATATTCGTCGTGTTGAGTCTTTCAGTCAAATAGCCACAGTCATCCGGACAAAAGGTGATAGACATTCATAGGAACCACGTCACACCATACTTGGTTCTGTAGTCATCATTCAATTAAAAATTCTACCAAGCATCTGCAGTCAATGTTGTCCCGATTCTCTTTTTTTTGTTGCGTCAGTGAATATGACTGGGAATGTCTCTGGGTCGCAAGTCTCAATCACTCTATCAATTGTGTTGATGCCACGTTCTTACTGCTTCTGTCGTCGATGATTAGATTGCATACTTTTTGTTCACCATGCAACGGACATAGAATATGTTGTGGTGAAACTACTATTGATCCTTGTTCTTAGTTTGCAGGATCAGTCGAATTACTAGTGCTTCTTCTCGTGGGAGTTGATACACCTCACCCTATTTTTTAGCTTTTTCCTCGTCGCTTATCTCTTCTACCACGCCTTGATATGTGAGTGTGAGTGCCCTATTCGAGGGGCAACTGGAGGCTATGTGGTCGTAGCTGTGACATCAGTAGCACTTCCTGGCCGGTACTATGTTGGAGGAGCTGCCCTTCTCATGTTTCTTCCCGCTTTGATCCATAGTGTTATTTCCCTGCCCGGGCTTGCTTGTATCTCCTGACATTTCCTTGTCGGTCGTGGTAATTGTATGTGACAACCTGCCTGAAGGTTGCTTCTTGAAAGATGATTGTTGCAGCTTTGCTTCTGTTGTCTTTCCACCTCAAGGCTAATGTCTGGACATCCCCTAGCATCCAATATGACTGCAATTGTACTACATTGTTGATGGATGGTTTCAGACCCCCTAGAAATTTGGCTATCGTAGGTTCCTCTAGTTTCATCAGGCCGCATTTCAATTGCAAGTGGTTCAATTGGGTTGTGAACTCCTCAACTGAAAGATTCCTTTGCTGCAAGTTGTAGAGTTTCAGAAACATATCCTGGCGATAGTAGGGTGGGAGGTACTTTTTTTCTATTTCCTTATTTACCTTCTCGCACTTAGTTATCTTCACATTATCTTCTCTTTTTCTTAGTTTTTGTAGATTTTCTCACCATAAGGAGGTATTTTTCTTTAGCTAGCTCGACTCTTGTCCTCTGGTAAATCTTTATATTTGAAAATCCGTTCAACTTATTGCAGCTAGTCGATAAATTTGTCGGGATCCATTCCTCCAAATTCTTGGAGGTTCATCTTGATTCCAAAGTCTCGCTTACCTCCAGAAGGAGCCTCTTCTCTCGACCTCCTTCAATGTTGGATACCACAATGGTGTGGTTGATATTCCTCATCACTGTGATCTTCCTTGTGGAATAGATTCATCTTCTCGTCCTTTTCTTCTCTTTGACTCTCTCGATCACAGAAGAAGACAATCTCTTATTGATTTCCATCGTCCAACTGTACTACTCATCGTTGTAGAATGTAGAATTCTCGTGACTTTCTTCCCGGGTCGAGTTCGGCGTATTTCTTCGTGGTGACATGACTAGGGTTGGGAATCTACAAGAAAAATTTGGTGGAGGTGACTTAGGTAGTGACGAATGCTAGGAGACCCTAGGATGGGACTAGGATTTGACTAGCTCTCATTCTAAATGATACCGAAACTAGTAGAAAAAATAGTGAAAATATAAAAAACTAACTTTCATTATGACTCGAATGAAAATAACAATACAAACATAAAACAACATAAGCAAACACTCCTAAATATTTTTCACTGGGTGGTGGAGGTCGGCTAGAGAGATAAAGATGATTGGGAGGGATGACGACAACCACGGGAAGCGGGTGGTGGCGAAGGCAGGGTGCGAAACTGTAGGGACATCAAGTGGGAAGGGTTGTTGTAGGTGGTCGATAGTGGTAGTGGGGATTGGGCTGAGCTTGAAAGGAGTTTGGAAGGCGAGACAACAGTAACAACCTGCAGGAAGGGGGATGGTTGGGTGTCAGCGTGACAGAGGGAGATTTTGGCTGCTGAGGAGTGAGGAGTAGGGGGATGGTAAAAAGGAGGATACAATCACCACGTCAGAGAGGATACAGCTGGAGCTTCGCCATCTCCTTAGATACAACCCAAAAAGGGAAAAGAGACTTCACGCAGGAGATCTGAAACTAAACATACTAAGAACTGACTTACCACACACGTAGGACAACAATTTTTAGGCTCCTTCGGACCGAGGACGCTTCTACACAAAAGAGGGGTGGAAAAGACGAGGAATACAAAAAACTCTTCCCAAAAAAGAATAGCCCCCATGGATCGCTTTGCCTCCTCACGGATCATGAAATTTTGCGAACCAACCTCCCTACTCTTGTCGGGTTTTCCCGCTTTCGCGACTTCGCACTGTTTCCCTTTCGCGAACTCTCGCGTGGCTTCGATCTCGAGGGATCAATACGCTCTGAATTTGGGCGCAATTTAGTGCCCGTATTAGGGCGGGAGCTGGTAGCGCCTGCGTCATTAATATTTCTACTCTCAACGGACAACATTATCTCGAGGAATTATTTAATTGGATATGTAAGTCGAAATTTTATTTTACTTTCTAATATGTATGATTTCATTTGAATTCGCTTATAGAATAATGTCGATTTTTGTTTGAAATGAATCGCAGATTAAAGAGAAAAATGTCTCTTATAGAGATAATCTTATAACATGAATTTAAAAACTAATACAACTTGATATTTTCTTGCCTGTTTGAAAATTTTCTTACGGCTCATATTTCTAATCTATATTGTCTCAGTTGTGATCCTTAATATTTTTCCCTCATCCTTAATCTTACAAATATTTCGTGCTTGTAATATATCATGACCGAATGAAGAAAAATTGCACATTCCATTATTTCTCTTTTATATTTCCTGTCTTCTCCTATCAAAAGTAACACAATTACTACATGATTTTCTCTAACGCATTTGATACATGGTTTTATTATTGGGGCATTTACATACATACCACTTAATCCCTATGAATTTACATCTGTAACACCTTAACTTTACTGGATTACATTTCTACCACCCAATCTCATATCACATAAAAATACCATTGTTTTAACTTTTAAAATGTGAAATGAACCTTTTCATGCATAGGTAACTGGCATGTACCTAAAAATTAAATTTTAGGTGTTAGATATGTAAATAAATAAAAATTAAGTGGTAGGCATGTAAATCTTTCTTTATTATTTGTGGTTACAATTAGTGCGTACTAATGCTAGTAGTTTGTTTAGTTTCTCCTTTATAATGCACATATTTGCCAAAGCTTTTTCATGATTAAAATACTGAATCTTTGATTTATGAATCAACGTTGATCAAACTATATACTTCATTTGTAGACTTCTTTATCAATTTGAACTATCCTGATTATAACTTATTGTCAGTTTTACATTTTTACCAGTGTTATCATGATAAATCAGCAGTTACAGATGAGCTAGTCAACATCATTCTACAACCTGGGCTTGATCCAGGAGCAGCTGCTGTATTTCTCGAGTTCATCTGCTACTCTGGTGGTCCCTTACCTGAAGATTTGCTTCCCAAAGTGAAGGTTTATCACCACCAATGGGGCATTTTATATGCATACCATCACACTCTTTCGCATTTACATATCTAACACCTATACTTTATTTTTTACAATTATACCACAAATTATTCATATTACATCAAAAATACCACTATTTTAGCTTTTAAAAGGTGAATTACACCTTTTCACACTACAATAAAAGCTCATATCAACGTCTAATATTTGTTTAAGTTTTTTTCGAAGCAAAAATTAGCGTCTAATTTGTGATTTTTAAGCGGCAAATAATAATTTTTAATATTTGCGTCTGATATGCTCCACAGTTCGTCCAAAAATTTGACAGATAAAGTATTCTAAAAACGGTGAAAACCGTTTTGGCATTGCGACATATTTTGCAACAATTAGTGTCCAAAAAATTAACGCAATCCTTTACCAATCAACTTCGAACTATTTCTAACGCAAATTAGATTGAAATCCAATGCAAATGACCTAATAAACTTAACTCGCTCGCTTAAATACTATTTCTCCTCTCTCTCATCCCGCGTGCGCTTCTCGATCTTCTCTTCTGTTTGAAATCCTCCCGAGCTTCCCCCTCTCCACCTCCCTTCTCCTTTTCAATTTTGCTCAAAACTATCTCCTTACTGAACTAAGCTTCATGATATAATCACTATTAGAGCTAGTTGCGAAGGTAACGACGCCCGACGCTTTGAGCTTGCAGAGATGACCAGAATCCCTTAAATCATAAAGCATTGAAGAAGGTGAGTCTATTTGCGCAACTATTTTCATTTATTTTTTGTATGCATGTAAATATCGAAGTTTAGGTGTTAGGTTTGTATATACGTATGAATTGAGTGATATTTATGAATAAATTGCATAGGTAATGTGGTATTTATGTATAAATGAAACTTTTGGTGTTAGGTATGTATATATATATAAGAATTCTGTGGAATGCATATAAATATTGAAGTATAGGTGTTAGGTAAATACATAAGAAGTGAGTCGTATGTATTATTTAAATGCATAGGTAATGTGGTATGTATATAAATTGAAGTTTTGGTGTTAGGTGTATATATAGATAAGAATTCAGTGTTATGCTTGTAAATAGTGAAGTTTAGATGTTAGGTTTGTATATACATAATAATTGAGTGATATATATTACTTAAATGCAAATATAATGTGTTATGTCTGTATAAATTGATGTTTTGGTGTTAGATATGTAGATATATAAGAGTTCAGTGATATGTATGTAAAAATTGAAGTTTAGGTGTTAGGTGTGTACATACATAAGAATTGAGTGATATGTATGAAATTCATATATGGGAAATGTGGTATGTTTGTAAAAATTGAAGTTTTGGTATTAGGTATGTATATACATAAGAGTTCAGTATTATGTATGTAAAAATTGATGGTGATATAGGGATGTTGTTATTAGTAGAATTAGAGTTGGTTGAGGGGGGGGGGGGG
>JXCR01143388.1:204714-215100 GCA_002079205.1 Phalaenopsis hybrid cultivar
GGGGGGGGGGGGGGGAATTCATGCTTAATCTGGTCTATTGTTCAAAGTGATGATATTGATGGGGATGCTATTAATAGAATTCAAGTTGGTTGGTTGAAATGGAGGAATGCGTTTGGTCTTGCTCATAGTGATGGTGATATAGATGTCAATGTTATTAGTAGAATTCACTTTGGTTGGTTAAAATGGAGGAATGCATTGGGTCTATTGTTTAAAAGATAAACAACTTCAAAGAAGGGTCTTATATGCTCACCAAATAAAGCAAGCTACTTAAAAGATGTTACTGGTAACTTCAAAGAAGGGTCTTATATGCTCACCAAATAAAACAAGCTACTTAAAAGATGTTACTGGGTCATTTTCTTCTATTAGAATTAGCTCCCACGACCACTAAACATAGTCATCCACTATCAATATTGATAAATAAGGACTAATTAATGTTTATTTCTGTAGTAGTTGCACCAATATGTAAAACTATATCTATGTTGCAGATGAATCTTCGTAATTTGAGAGTTTGGATGTATAACAGATTATATCCAAAACAAAAAGGGCTCATTGATGAATTTTGGAATGGCGTTGAGATATTCATGCTGGTGGCATCACAACTGCCCATCTATGCTCATCTATCGTTTTGAGGGTAAGTTTCAATGTCATTGTACGAAGCACAAAAATCAATTACTTTTTTCATCTGAAGAAGTTGAATTAGATATTTACCGTAAGGGATTCTAATCTAATTATTGGTACCGGACTGTGCATGGTGAGCAAGAACCTGAAGTTTTGTTCGATGAAGGAGGTGCCTCGACAAGTTATGCCCCTTGTAGAGAAATTTGATCATTGCACATGAAGAAATGATTCATGATGCTCAAAGAGCTCAATCTGTTGAGAGCATTTAACACGAACTTAAAACATCGAACAACGAATCACAACAGCTCTATAATTTAATGAATGATGCACAACAACCTTTATGAGATGGTTACACTGTACATACAAAATTATCAGTGACACTGAGAATATTGACCATCAAATCTGATTTTAATTCAATCGGGTGGCAACTTTGTTGAAAAAGATTAATCCTGCAAGGACATTATTATCGGATGGTCTATACATAAAAAATTGTTAATTTCAAAGTTAGGGTTATAATGTGAGAAGATCGATTTCTGTGTTAATGGGTGCATGATATGTTACAAGTTCGATGCAGTCGAGACGAATTGTCGATTTTGTGGTGCGTATGGATTAAAACAAGGGGGGAGAAAGAATAAAAATGAGAACAATACTCCATACAAGCGTCTCTTTTATTTTCTGCGCATACTCTGGATTAAAAATTGTTTGCTTCTATGTGTACAACCCCTCACATGACTCAACACAATACTAGATCTATTGATGCTAACTCTTTGGTCATTCGTCACATGGTGAGGCCTGAAGTCATTTTGACCATACTTACTCGGATTTTGCAGCTGGAGTACGTAATGTTAGACTTAAGTTATGTGTGGATGGCTTCACTCTGTACAGTCACACTGTAACCCCTTACTCATGTTGTCTGTTATTTTTACTCTGTACAATTTGCCCCTTGATATGTGTATGACTGTTTCATTTTTATTTCTAATGTTGATCATACCGGGTCCATAACCCGAAGGGAAAAATTGACGTCTGCTCTATTTTATTGGAGAGTTTCAAATATTATAGGAGTCGGGTGTGCTTACGTATGACATTGCTACGAAGAGGAATGTTTAACTTAGAGCGGTTCTTATGTGGACAATTAGTGATTTTCATGCCTATGGGATGTCATCTGGCTTGAGCACAACTAGGAAATTGGCGTGTTCTTACTGCATGGATATGCTGAAGACATTTATTCTAAAACATGGTGTGGGAAAATCAACTGGTTCGACTGCCACCGAAGATTTCTAAACCACGGTCGCCCATTTTGAAGGAATAGAGATGCATTATTTAAAAAGAGGGTTGAGAGATTAAGTCCACCCCCCAGGATTACTGGAGTCGAAATATTGGAGATGATCAATAAAGTGTTGAAGTTCACCGAGAGATCAGAGCTAGCTTCAACTTGTCTTCCTGATTTTGGTGTCACAAATAACTTGTTGAAGCACAGTATATTTTGGGATCTTCTATACTAGAAGACTAATCTTATTAGACATAATCTCGATGTTATGCACATTGAGAAGATTTTTTTTTTGAAAACATCTTCAACACTGTGATGTATATTAGAGGTATGACAAAATATAATTTGAAAGCTAGAATGGTCCTGAAAAAGTGTTGCAAAAGGAGGATCTTAGAGCTTCATGGGACAATGGAGGTAATTAATAAAACCCAAAGTTGTATACTATCATACACTAGATCAAGAAAGGACAATTTTTGAGTGAGTGAATTAACTAAAGTTTTCTGGTGGCTGTCTCAAATTTAGTCATTGTTTCGACTTAGAAACATGTAAGGTATTTGGCATAAAGAGTCACGATTGTCATATTTTTCTGCGGTGCTTATTACCCATTGTATTTCATGCGCTGCCAAAGCCGATGCTCGATCCCTTGATTGAAGTTAGTATATTCTTTAGAGAGTATGTGCGGGGATATTGGTTGTTAACTCGTTCATACATCTTGATGCGAGTGTTCTCCTATTACTATGTAAGCTTGAGGGGATATTTTTCCTGGTTTCTTCGACTTTTTGAAGCATCTGCCTATATATCTATGTTACGAGGCTATACTAGAGGGTCCGGTGCAGTACAAATGGTTGTATCTCTTTGAGAGGTTTGTCTTCCTGATGCATACATTACTAGTAGCATTTTATTTCATACTAAACGACCATCATATTCAATATAAACTTTATGTGCGGCTGGTTTTTAAATAAAATAAAAAAACTATTAAGAATAAAGCACATCATGAGGGATTAATTTGTGAAGCATATATGTTGTAGGAAATGATAAATTTCTGCTCTTTATTTTAAACAAGATCATCAAAGAGTTCATATTTTAGGTGACATGCCTCCACAAACAGAATTATTCGTATATCAAATATCAGGTGAGTCATCAGAGATGCATGCCACGATATCTAAGCGATAAAGAGATTCAGGCAGCTTCGTTTTACATCCTGATGAACTATGACAAAATTCAGTTATTTATACAGTAAGATTCATTCATGGTCCTCAAATTCAATCCTTACCGTCATTTATCATTGAGAATATTAGTAATTATATACTGAGTAATTCAAAAATACATATAACACTATTGTCAGCAGTTTACTTATCGATGACTTGAATATGAAAGATGAGTCTCTGATAAGTAGGAATGTCGATACAGAATTTCCAACATTGTTCAAATTATATGCATTTATAATGAACACTTCTAATCACATGTGTATAATATGATCGTTGCATTTAAGTTACACTAATTATACCTCACAATACAACCAAAGGAATCATAGATTAGAGATTAGTAAATCTTGCCTATAGGTGTAATTGTGGTGTTATTACATGATAGATATTTGATGTAAACGTTATACATTCCATATGATTTGCTAGTGTGAAGGGAAGAAGACATAACTGTAGTGCTACTGTTAAAGAAAGCACACACAGATGGTGAGATTTGCTATTATTGCGCACTTGACGAAGTCGTTCAATTGTAATATCTTTGCAATGTCAGCTACATTGTGTACTTGTTCAACTATCAGTGGTTTGATCTTGTTCCGAATTGAGTAACCCGAACACTCACACTTTATGATATCACTGAGGTCAAATTGACGATATGCGAAGTTTATTCATTTTGTTCTGGCACTCTAAACTAAGCATGTTTATTACCTTTGATACTTTGGTAGAGTAAGAGATAGAAGTTGATTGGGTTGTGGCTATGAAATATAAATAAAAAAAACTATTGAGCTTCATAGTTCTGCATGAACCAATTTACGAAGTGAAACGTATGTCAGATTTTTGTATTCAGGGTGACATAAATGTTGAAATGTTTGTGCTAAAGGATATCACAGGGATTTTTGAAGAGGTTGCTCACAGTTTGGATGAGAATGATGAAGAGAGTGAAAAAGAAATTTTATGTTCATCTTCGACGATTAGTTTTTTTTATGAAACTTAATAATATATGTATGCAAACTTTAGATTAGTTGTTACTACTACTAATTTTGATCTTTTACTTTTATTGTTATTAGGCATACAACTCTTACTCTTGTTTTCGACGATGAGGTTTTTTGATGAAACTTAATAATATATGTATACAAACTTTAGATTAGTCGTTACTACCACTAATTTTGATCTTTTACTTTTATTGTTGTTAGACATACAACTCTTACTCTTGTTTTTCTTGTTTTTAGACATAATTGTTACTTGTGTATTACCTTTGCTGCACCGTTATGATTATTTTTCCTACTAGTAATAATCTTTTTAATGTCATTCTTTTGTTTACAGATGGTCACAAGTGGTATAGGTGATCAATCACCTCATAGACCCCGTGTTATGGGGACTCTTGAAACCACCTACGACAATAGGAAGAGGTCGTCTACTCCTGTCGCTGCTTCCACTTCTTCTACACCTTCTCTATTATCTCCTCCCCCACCTGTTGGTGCTACACCTTATGTGGCACCTCTTTCCCACCGGCTACTGCTACACCTCTCTTAATCGTTGTTGTTGCCCCTTCTGTGGCACCTGCTCCTGCACCTTGTTGATGCCCCGTCTACTCTGATGTTTGCTCCTTCTGCATCTACTCCCCCACATGCTGCTGCACAACTCTTGAGCCTGATCTTTTGACTCCTGCCCCCTCAAGGTTAAATTTATTTTTAGAGGACTCATAAGTTATTTTAAACTCCATATTTTGTTTATTTTTCGTGCTATATATTTTTTGGTAATTAATTTGTTTCTTAAGCAAATTCATTCCCCACAAGCTGCCCGTCGCCTGTATCACAAAGATTATTAGGAACAGGTATGATGAGCGCTATCTGTCATGGAAGCAGATAACTATAGTCACTTTGGACTTGTGGTTCAGGGAGTTTGAGGTACGATCATATAATTTGAATCATATTTGTAAATTTGATTTAGTTTTTTATACTAACATGAATTATTTTTTACGTTGTAAAGGTCGTTCACCTGACTCCTAGAGCACCACCAGCAGATCCGCTAAATCTTTGAGATTCGGGGCAGGCATTGTCTGTCAACATGTTCATGACAGCCCGTTGGACGAACGAGTGGTCTGTCTGGATTGGTGAGGGGCTTTGGGGTCAGTTAACCGCAACTTGGGCCTCTCCTGATTATGAAAGGAAGTGACAGACGAATCGGGTGACAGAGGGGGGCAGGGGAGTTACGCTCTATATTTGTGGATCGGTCCCCCATACAGAGCATTACAGGTGGCTCATATGGTTTTTTTAGATATTTAAACATTAATTCAATTTTGGATGATCAAATTTTTTAGCATTGACCAATTTAAACGCTACACGAGCCAAGGAGTTGAGTCATGCTCCATCTGTTGCGGAGCTGCTTGTCTGAACTTGGGGACTGCGCAGTGGGTCTGGGAGCATTCCCGGCGGGTTGATGTAAGTTAAAAACCTTAAATTAAAAGTTTATTTTGACTCTAACCGTTTAAAGTGTCAATCAAACCCTGGTTTTCATTATGTAAGAGGAGTTTGAGCATCTCCGGGAGAGGCACTTGGCCTCTCAAACTCGGACTTTAGTGATAGTCAGTCTACCACTGCACACTCCGAGTACGAGCTTTGGGCCTAAGCGACAGGGAGGAAGGTGAGGCTTATGACATTGGAACGAAGGGCCTAGCCTTCGCGGCAGAGCTCTCCCGTGGTCCCATTCTTATTTCCTCAAGCTCTTCACAGCCAGATCAGGAGGCTCTTGCTGGGCAGGTAGCTGCAATGAGCGAAGAGTGCCAATTGCGCTAGCATATGCTAAAAGACCAACATAGAGTTGAGGACTCTATAGCTCGTATGGTGGATATTTTAGCGGATAGCCGTGGCAAACAGTCGATGACATCCATGCAGGAGGAGGAGGATGGAGATGATGAGTAGTTTTTTTTTAATGTTTTCTTTTATTTATAAGTGTTATGTTGACCATTTGTTGTCGAATTTTTTGAATTAACTTTATTATTTTTATTTGGGATGATTTGTGATAATATTTTCTTTTTTATTAATGATATTGTATAGAGATTTGATCTATGCTATGGATATGGTTAATGTGGTATATAATGTGGAATGTATTTTTGTGTAGGTTGTGAAAATGTGAATAATGTTCTAAATTTTTTTCTGTGTTACAAGTTTGTGTCGGTTTTGCATTCGTATTCAGATGTAAAATCCAACGCTACATCGACAATTAGATTTTTGTCATTGTAATATATTTTCTTATGCAAATTAGACTGTAATCCGACGTTAATATTCATCGTCTGATATTTTCAGATGCAAATTTCAACTAATATTTCATATAAACAAATTCGACGCAACGAGGACACAAAAACCGACTAAAATTATTTGTGTACGGAAATAATATTACCGCCCCCTATATTAATATCGAAAAATGTCAGACGTAAATCAGATAAAAATTCGACAATAATCTTTAAATATCGTCGGATTTATGTTCGATTTATGTCCGTTATGTCCAATACAAATATGTTTAATTCCTGTAGTGTCATGTATAGGTAAGATGACATATGCGTAAAAATTGAAGTCTAGGTGTTAGACATGTAAATGCATTAGAATTAAGTTGCTACTTATCTAAATCTTTCGACTATTGCTGCGTTGCTCCGCTGTTCTCAGCATGTGGAAAGCACCATTTAACTTCTTTTCTTTTTCAGTGCCTATCAGATGTAAATCAGATGCAAATTCGACAATAATCTTTAAATATTGTCGGATTTACGTTCGATTTATGTCTGTTATGTACAACACAAATATGCTTAATTCTTGCAGTGTCATGTATAGGTGAGATGACATGCGTAATAATTGAAGTCTAGGTGTAAGATATGTAAATGCATTAGAATTAAGTTACTACTTGTCTATATTTTTCGACTATTGCTGCGTTGCTCCGTTGTTCTCAGCATGTGGAAAGTACCATTTAACTTCTTTTCTTTTTCAGTGCCTATCAGACGTAAATCAGATGCAAATTCGACAATAATCTTTAAATCTTGTCGGATTTACGTTCGATTTATGTCTGTTATGTACAATACAAATATGCTTAATTCTTGCAGTGTCATGTATAGGTAAGATGACATGCGTAAAACATGAAGTCTAGGTGTTAGATATGTAAATGCATTTGAATTAAGTTACTACTTATCTAAATCTTTCGACTATCGCTGCGTTGCTCCGCTGTTCTCAGCATGTGGAAACCACCATTTAACTTCATTTCTTTTTCAGTGCCCTGTTGTAGTGGCTTGGGGAGAAAAGGATCCCTGGGAGCCTATAGAACTCGGGAAAGCCTATGCTAACTTTGAAGCAGTAGAGCATTTTATTGCTCTGCCTAATGTCGGCCATTGCCCCCAGGTTTGTCTAATTATTTCATCGTTCTTTTATTTACAATTGGGGTATTTAGATCCATACCACACAATTCTTATATTTGTAAAGAGTTTTGAAACCAGCCATTGCTAAATTTTGGTTACTATATCCTGTCCTTTGTATTCATTTGGCAAAGGTTCAATCTTTGTGTTTTGCAGGATGAGGCACCAGATCTTGTGAACCCCCTTATTCAATCATTTGTTGAAAGACATTCTCAAGGAACAATAGTTGACTCTCCTTGAAAATTGCGTCAAATATAGGGGTAAAAATGTAAAATCTCTTCTTTAGTAACATTTAATTATTTGCAGTTGCCTATTATTTTAAAAATTCAAGCATAAGCAAAATAAATGAATAATGAAACTGATTGATTCAGTACTCTACAAAATATAGTGGTTAAACTTATGTCTCCGCGGAGAAAAATATTACACATACAACATGTTTGTACGACCAATCATGCAATGCCACAACAACAACAACAACAACAACAAAGCCTTAATCCCACAACTTGGGGTTGGCTACATGAATCCTTTTTCTCCATTGCGTCCTATTTAGTGCTATATTTTCATTTAGTTCTAGTAAATTAAGATCATTTTTAATACAATAAGCACAAGTCTTCCTAGGTCTACCTATGTCTTTCTTAACATAAGTCAAATCTAAAACATCTACTCTCCTCATCGGATCATTAGATGATCGACGTTTAATGTGACCAAACCATCTAAGACGACTTTCTCTAATTTTGTCCGTCATAGGAGCTACACCAACCCTATTAAACATAAAAAAATGGATGTAGTCTCATGATTGGATGTACGCAAGTGCAGAAATAATTGGTTGCCCTCCACAGCATCATATTGGGCAGGACTTTGATGATTTTTTTGCCCTAGTTATTAAATGCCACCTTTGTTCAGATTAATGGCTTCCTAGTTGCCATTCCCCAAATTGTTTTACCATAAGTCTTCTTTGTGACTTTCTCCATTTTATTAATGATATTGATTGCAAGCTGGCTTAAGCTTCACTTGATAAGTGGCGTGAACTGAGCTTGATGAACCTACAAGTTAAGCTCAAGCTAGGCCCAATTTGACCTGTTAGCTCGTGAGTTGGCTTGATTAAAAATTTATTAATATAAAATATACGTAAAGTGTAATAAGTTTCAATATTTTATTTTTAAAGTGTTAAAAAAAATTTTAAAAAAAAATTTTATGATTTATATTAGTGATTTCTTATTATTTTTCTCTTAATTGTTCATTTTATTTGTCATTTATTATAATATTATTTTAAACTTATATTATTTAATCTCTTTTATAATAAGCAAGTAGGCTCATGTGCCGGCTCGAACTTGTAGACCTATGCTCGAGCTCGAGTCCGTACACTCGACCTCGTCCTCGATAAAATTAATTAAGCTCAAGCTCATATAGGATGATTTGAGCTCAACTTGACTTATTTAAACCCCAAATTATATTTATTTTAATTAGTATTTCGTATTTAATGTTAATTATTTATTTTAATTTGATTTGACGTCAGCATCTAATTTTATTTTTTATATTTAGACCATCCAAATCTTTTTTATAAAATCAATATATTTTTTTTTTCAAATTCTCTCATTTTATGTTAAAAGAGCAGCTCGTGGCTCCTTACGCGTTAATTAAGAAGGATAATATAAAATTTGGGAGGGATAGTGGATCCCCATCTAAACGCAAAAAAAAAAAAATACAATAAAGTCCTAGGGGTTCCAGTCTCCGCATTACAACACAACACGTAAGCAAACCAAGCCTANGTTCAGTGTATGCCTGTAAATATGGAAGTTTAGATGTTAGGTTTGTATATACATAATAATTGAGTGATATATATTACTTAAATGCAAATATAATGTGTTATGTATGTATAAATTGAAGTTTTGGTGTTAGATATGTATATATATAAGAGTTCAGTGGTATGTATGTAAAAATTGAAGTTTAGGTGTTAGGTGTGTACATACATAAGAATTGAGTGATATGTATGAAATTTATATATAGGTAATGTGGGTATGTTTGTAAAAATTGAAGTTTTGGTATTAGGTATGTAAATACATAAGAGTTCAATGGTATGTATGTAAAAATTGATGGTGATATAAGGATGTTGTTATTAGTAGAATTAGAGTTGGTTGAAGGGGAGGAATTCATGCATGAATCTGGTCTATTGTTCAAAGTGATGATATTGATGGGAATGCTATTAGTAGAATTCAAGTTGGTTGGTTGAAATGGAGGACTGTGTCTGGTCTTGTTCATAGTGATGGTGATATAGATGTGAATGCTATTAGTAGAATTCACGTTGGTTGGTTAAAATGGAGGAATGCATTGGGTCTATTGTTTAAAAAATAAACAACTTCAAAGAAGGATTTTATATGCTCACCAGATAAAGCAAGTTACTTAAAAGACGTTACTGGGTCATTTTCTTCTATTAGAATTAGCTCCCACGACCACTAAACATAATCATCCCCTGTCAATATTGATAAATAAGGACTAATTAATGTTTATTTTTGTAGTAGTTGCACCGATATGTAAAACTATATCTATGCTGCAGATGAATCTTCGTAATTTGAGAGTTTGGATCTATAACAGATTATATCCAAGACAAAAAGGGCTCATTGATGAATTTTGGAATGGCGTTGAGAAATTCATGTTGGTGGCATCACAACTATCCATCTATGCTCATTTATCGTTTTGAGGGTAAGTTTCAGTGTCTTTGTACGAAGCACAAAAATCAATCACTTTTGTCATCCGAAGAAGTTGAATTAGATATTTACCGTAAGGGGTTCAAATCTAATTATTGGTACTAGACTGTGCATGGTGAGCAAGAACCTGAAGTTTTGCTCGATGAAGGATGTGCCTCGACAAGTTATGCCCCCTGTAGAGAAATTTGATCATTGCACATA
>JXCR01143388.1:225624-238050 GCA_002079205.1 Phalaenopsis hybrid cultivar
TAACATAAGTCGAATCTAAAACATCTACTCTCCTAATCGGATCATCAGATGATCGACGTTTAATGTGACCAAACCATTTAAGACGACTTTCTCTAATTTTGTCCGTCACAGGAGCTACACCAACCCTATCAAACATCAAAAAATGGATGTAGTCCCATGATTGGATGTACGCAAGTGTAGAAATAATATTTTGCCATTCACAGCATCATATTGGGCAGGAACAACAACAAAAAAGCATTAATCCCACTACGTGGTGTCGGCTACATGATTCCTTTTTCTCCATTGCGTCCTATTTAGTGTCAAGTAAATTAAGATCATTTTTGATACAATAAGCACAAGTCTTCCTAGGTATACTTCTGTCTTTCTTAACATAAGTCGAATCTAAAACATCTACTCTCCTAATCGGATCATCAGATGATCGACGTTTAATGTGACCAAACCATCTAAGATGACTTTCTCTAATTTTGTCCGTCATAGGAGCTACCCAACCCTAAGACCAAACCATCTAAGACGACTTTCTCTAATTTTGTCTGTCACAGGAGCTACACCAACCCTAAACATAAAAAAATGGATGTAGTCCCATGATTGGATGTACGCAAGTGTAGAAATAATATTTTGCCATTCACAGCATCATATTGGGCAGGACTTTGATGATTTTCTTGCCCTCGTTATTGAATGTCACCTTTGTTCAGATTAATGGCTTCCTAGTTACTATTCCCCAAATTTTTTTACCATAGGTCTTCTCTGTGAATTTCTCCATTTTATTAATGATATTGATTGCAAGCTGGCTTAAGCTTGACTTTATAAGTGACGTGAACTGAGCTTGATGAACCTACAAGTCATGCTCAATCTAGCCCCAATTTGACCTGTTAGCTCGTGAGTTGGCTTGATTAAAAATTTATTAATATAAAATATACGTAAAGAGTAATAAGTTTCAATATTTTATTTTTAAAGTGTTAAAAAAATTTTTTAAAAAAAAAATTATGTTATATATTAGTGATTTCTTATTATTTTTCTTAATTGCTCATTTTATTTGTCATTTATTATAATATTACATTTTATTTATCTCTTTTATAATAAGCAAGTAGGCTCACGTGTCAGCTCGAACTTGTAGACTTATGCTTGAGCTCGAATCCGTACACCTGAGCTCGACCTCGACCTCGACCTTGACCTCGATAAAATTAACTAAGCTCAAGCTCATGCAGGGTGATTTGAGCTCAACTTGACTTGACCCATTTAACCCCCAAATTACATTTATTTTAATTAGTATTTCGTATTTAATGTTAATTATTTATTTTAATTTGATTTGACGTGAACATCTAATTTTATTTTTTATATTTAGACCATCCAAATCTTTTATATAAAATTAAATATATATATATTGAAATTTAGTTGGATATATAAATGCATAGGGATTGAGGGGTGTGTATGTAAATCTTCCTNGCGCGAACTGAGCTTGATGAACCTACAAGTCATGCTCAAGCTAGCCCCAATTCGACCTGTTAGCTCGTGAGTTGGCTTGAATAAAAATTTATTAATATAAAATATATGTAAAGTGTAATAAGTTTCAATATTTTATTTTTAAAGTGTTAAAAAAATTAAAAAAAAAATTTATGTTATATATTAGTGATTTTCTTATTATTTTTCTTAATTGCTCATTTTATTTGTCATTTATTATAATATTACATTTTATTTATCTCTTTTATAATAAGCAAGTAGGCTCACGTGCCAGCTCGAACTTGTAGACCTATGCTTGACCTCGACCTCGATAAAATTAACTAAGCTCAAGCTCATGCAGGGTGATTTGAGCTCAACTTGACTTGACCCATTTAACCCCCAAATTACATTTATTTTAATTAGTATTTCGTATTTAATGTTAATTATTTATTTTAATTTGTTTTGACGTGAACATCTAATTTTATTTTTTATATTTAGACCATTCAAATCTTTTATATAAAATTATATATATATATATATATTGAAATTTAGTTGGATATATAAATGCATAGGGATTGAGGGGTGTGTATGTAAATCTTCCTTATTTCTAAGGTTTTTTATATATGAATCATCCAAAAACATTAAATATAACATTTCAACCACCCAATTTTTTCAATGAGCGCAGAACTAAGGGTGTATATATATATTGAAGTTTGTGTTATAGATATGTAAATACATAGAAAGTGAGTGGTTTGTATGTAAATTTTTCCTTAAAGTAAATTTAAGTGCTAATGAAAATAAATTGAACATACTATAATCATATTCTCTTATGATTTAATAAATTTATTAATTGGTGTAGAGAACAATTCACACTTTCATATTGAAATGTAATTTTTTTTTTTGTTTCATATGGTTTCATTGTATGGCTTACAATGGCACCATACAAATGTAGCCTAATCATTATCCAATGCCAACTTATATAAAAAAAAATAGAAGGATTCTAAAACACAAAGAAAAGGACTAGTTGAGTAAGCCTAACAAATAGGGCTGTCAAAATGACTCGTTTTTCGCGAACAACTCGTGTTTGACTTGTTCGCTGAGTTAACGAACAGAACATGAACAACAAGAATAAATATTTGTTCGTTAGTGTTCGGCTCGTTTTGGGTCGAAAGAGTACTAATCAATTATATATATATCTTTGATGAGTGGTATTTAAAAAAAAAATTAATTGACTCCAAGGCTACAAAGATTTATAATCAATTAAAAGTACTAATGAAGAAAATAGAATAAAAATTATTAATTTAGATNTAACTTATATAAAAAAAAAATAGAAGGATTCTAAAACACGAAGAAAAGGACTAGTTGAGTAAGCCTAACAAATAGGGCTGTCAAAATGGCTCGTTTTTCGCGAACAACTCGTGTTTGACTTGTTCGCTGAGTTAACGAGCAGGACATGAACAACAAGAATAAATATTTGTTCGTTCGTGTTCGGCTCGTTTTGGGTCAAAAGAGTACTAATCAATTATATATATATATATATATATNTTCCATCTACAAATTAATAAGAAAAAAGCAGACAACAAATAAAAATAGAATAGGTGGAAAAATTTAGGACAAGGAAAAGCAAGAAATAAAATCACTTCAATAACAAAAGGTACAAAAGTATAAGGCCCCAAAATAAACAACATAAGAAAAGGAGGGAACCTATTAAAATCCCTTCCATGAATTATGAATAAAAAAAATCATTTGATAAAAAAATATTCAAAAAAATTGTTGGATTTTAATAATTGGCTATAAAACATCATAGCTTGACTAAGCAACAGACAGAGAAAAGATTAGCTAAGAAAATACACCAAGCGCTGACTAAACAAAAGAGCTCTGCCAAACAAAGAAAATGATCAAACCAAAAACAAAATAGAAGACAAACATGGCAAACTAAATCAACATCAAATAAAAAAATTCTTGAGAAAAGAATGACTCCATCCAGGATATGAATATATTAAGTTAATATAATCAAAATATATACAAAAATAATTGAGTCATCAAGGAAAAAAAAAACTAAACTAAAAAAATAAGGAAGTAAGAAAACAAAAGAATCATCCAAAGCCAGAAGAATAATCAGACTGAATCCATCAACAAAAATAGGCCAAAAGCATAAAAACTAAAAATTATAAAATGTTGTGATAAAATCAAGAAAACAACTTTTAAACTTCCACTTCTCGCTCTTATAAATAATCATCCAAATCATATACTAAATATTCAAATCAAGGGAATTAAAACATAAAACACAATTAGAATTAATATTCACACCCTTTAAAGAAAGAATATCAATAATATTTAGGCCTCCGAGAATAATCTTTCAAGTATGAAAAACATATTTAGCAGTAAAACCTTTGAATCAAATAAGTTTAAACTAACCAACCAATACTAGATAAATTATCTTATAAAATGAAATAAATAGCTCTGTGAGAATATATATTGACATTATTCCAAAGGAAAGTATTATCACTAGTAACATAAATATTATAAGTAGCATTAATGCAAAAGTCATGGTCAAAAATATCAAGAGGAAGACTCCAATTGTCATTATTGATAATCTCAGAGAGTTTAGTATTAAGGGATGGATTAAACCATCCAAAAATGTAATTATTGAAATGTTCTTTTAAAGAAATACCATAAAACCAAGGCTCAACATAGAAGAATAATTCACTATTATTAATAATTTTAAAAGACATAACTCTTCTAATCAAATTATCAACTGTAATCAAAATCTTTCCAAAAAGAAGTACAAGAAGAGCAAGAATTATCCCTTCTAGAATTATAATGAATAGAACATTGTCTTGACAAATTTGAATAAGCATTATAATATTGTTAAATGATCTTAGATTTGCACATGATATTAATAACATCTAAAAAGGAAAGACCCTAATGACTAATGCATTTAGGCATGATCCCTTTATTCCAAGCAATGGTATAAAATTATTTCATATCACCATTATTATGAAGAAAATTAAATAAATTAAAACATATTCTTTTTCTCAAATAATTTGGAAAACTGGTAGGACGAAACTAATAATATAAATAGTTCCATATAATAAATTTAATTAATTTGAGTCAACTGGTCATAACTAAAATTTTTTGCTTCCAACCAGAAAGTCGTGAATGTATTTTCTTAACAAGTTTATGACAATCCACAATAGCAAATTTAGAAAATTTGATAGTAACATAAAAAAAAATCCTATGGCAAGGTCTTAATAGTGAAATAAAAATGTCACAACTTTATTGTTAAATAAGAAAATTCACAGATTTGTTTAGAGACATTAATAAAAAGACTAGTAGCTTTACTAAAAATATTCAGTATACTAGAAATAACCGTGCTATAATGAATTTTAGTTTTTTTTCCGAAAATAAGAATATCATCAACATAAATTAAGTAAGTAATGTTTTCTTTATAATTGTATCAAATCAAATAATAATCAAACATCACAGAGAGAGAATCTATAATAATAGCAAAAAGGTATAGAGAGAGGGGATAATCTTGACTTAGGCTAGAATAAGAAGAAGAAAACTATCCTTTTAATTCACCATAATACCAGAAAATTTAACTTCAATGGTACAAGCTACAATTCAGTTAATGAAAATATGGGGAAAATCTAGCCTTTCCATTCTATCATATAAAAACTTTCAATTCACTTCCGTAAAGGCTTTAAAAATATCAATTTTAGAGCAAAATTTTCTAGCAAAGTTACTATAATTAAAATCAGAAAGTAGTTCATTCACTAAAATAATATTATCAATGAAATCACTCCCTTTGGTAAAAGCAGCTTGGACAGAATGAATAATGTCATAAATGATAATTTTAAGCCTACCAGTTAAAAGAGTTGCAACCACTTCCTTTTAAGAATAACCAAACGAGTAGTATGTTTCACTCTATAAAAATGTTAGGAAGTAAGAAAAAAATGATTAATAATTGCAATACAATCAAAACCAATGATATGTCAAATGTTTTTAAAACATTTTGAGGTAAAATCATAAGATCAGGCGCCTTATTAGATCCAATAGAGACAAATTGTAACATTCTCATTCGAAAAAAATTTGAACTAAAAAGATAATGTCTTTTTCAGAAACATAATGATTAATAAGAAAGATATCCCCCATCGACATGGTCATTACCATTATGATCGTTAATCAAATTAGAATAAAATGAAATAACTTTATTAAAAATATCATTTTGGTTATAGTTGTACTCATTATTAACTAATTTTTTAAAATAAAATTAGAGTTATATCTAACTCTAGCTTTTCAATAAATAAATTTCATATCACCCTTATCTTTAGATAAACAGGAGCATTTACCTCATTCTTTAGCTCATTTATAGTCACAAATTGTAGCATTAGAAATATATTTTTTTTGCATTATAGAAACTTGATCGAGAAGGTCATTAGAAAGAGGGGAATGTTCAAGTTCAGACAAAATCCAACTTTGCTTAGCTTTAATATGAAAAATATATTTAGATAAAATATTAGAAGAATTCCAATTTCAATTTTTAATTGCTTAGCATTTTTTACATTTCTAAGTCTATTACAATCAACAATAATCAGACCCCCACTGACAGGAATATTTCCCGTCATTTCAACAAATTGTAGACAATTAAGACAATGACCTCATTGGTGCTTATACATGATTCTACAATAAAGTTTATCTGAATTACCCAAATGAACCAAAGTAGGATGACGGTCAGAGAAATAAACATTTAAAATCTTAAAACATGAATTAACAAGAAATTAATCTAAAAATAATTACAAATAGCTCTATCTAGAAGACATCTAATTGGACTATTTACTTGATTATTGAACCAACTATAAGAGTAACCCGAATTTTGAAGCTAAATAAGACCAACCTTTGTCATACATTCATTAAAATCATAGAGTTTTCTTGGTGAAGGAGGAAGACCTTCAATTCTTTCATTAATTCAACAAATACAATTAAAATCTCTATTTAAAATCCAAGTAGAAGATACATTTTCAAAAATAGAAATAAGAGAATTTAATAACGCTTTCCTTTTAAAAGCACTCTTATCCGCATAAATAATAGTCACAAAAAATAATGTAAGGAAAAAAAAAAATCAAATTTTCCCATGAATAAATTGATAATCTATATGAATAGTAGAAAAATGAAGAATATCTTTATTCCATTTAATAAAAATATTTCCATTTTTCACAAGATTAAAATTATGCATGCTATCTTTATTTGAATACACTTTAAATTGATTTAATGAGAAGCATTTCAAGGAGAGACTTTAGTTTCCAAATGACATACAAGATCAAAAAAAATTATAATCTTAGACATGATTTCTACAATCTACAAGACAATCATCATCATTCAGCCTTCTAACTTTCAGGCAACAGGCTTAGGGAGAGTCAAACATAAATTTTAGTTTTCCTTGCAGTTTTTTCAAGTGTAGTCTCCTTCTTTTTCTATGGATCTCTCCCTTTATCCCCTCTTCATTCATCCTCCATGTCTATCTATTCCTATAATGGGTTAATATAATCACATGTTCCTACTTCTTCTGACTTGACCCTTTCTTCTGTACCTTGTACAAATGATGAAATCGCCTTCTCAGATTTTGATGTTAAAGAAGGCTCAAAGTGGTGGGAACTTGCGTGTTATCATATGACTCGTATACCATATAGGGACAGACGCTGGAACAAATCGGAGCGGAGCGGAGCCGAAGAATCTATCCAAATCGGGAAGTTACATTATGTGGGTTGGGGGTGCTGGGTCAACGCCCCGCTATACGGTACATGAGTAATTTGTGAATTACATATTGTACTGTAGGGTTTACTTTAGGATTATAAATAGACATGTTTGTAATCCTAGGTCTTTGAGAGAACTGAATATTGTATTATGTATTCTTTTCTGAATATTGAAAAAGAAGTCGTCACTGTGCTCCCGAGGATGTAGGCATATTTGCCGAACCTCGTTAAATCTCTGTGTGTTCTTCTGGATTTGTGTCGTTCTTGTTTTTCTTCGCCCTAATTTCTCAACACTTGCGTTGGTGGGTTACGCTTTAGGTAAAGGTTCTTTCTATGGCAATCTTTTTCGAGTCTTTAGTAAGATCTGAAAACTTAAAGGATCTTTTGAGCTCATTTCTCTTACAGAAGGTTTCTTTCCTTTTAAATTTATTTGTATGGAGGATTTTGTGATGGTTCTTTCGGGTATGCACTAGTTCTTTGGTGTCACGAAGCACTTCTTTTAAAACAACTGACTCCTGATTTTCAGCCTGTTAGAGGATCTTAAAGAAGTTCTATTCCTGTTATCTATGAATAAAAACTTATACCATATAATTATAGAGAACATATTTTTAAATGAGTAACTATAAAAAGGAGAAAAATACATTCCGAAGTTATTTACATATTTAGATAAATAACACACATATTTTTATAATTATGTGCAAAATACTCAAATTTTTAAAATTACATCAAAAACATCGTCATTATTAATTTTTTGAAAGTGAAACGCATTTTCTTATGCGTAGATTTGTGGTATAAAAATAATACTGATGTGTGTAACGAAATTCGAGTGGTAGAGTAGCAGATTATCGTGTTTACTGTCGTACAAAGATTCATCACACACTTAGAACAGAGAAAATAACTAGTAATTACACTAAAAGTTTGTATGTGGAAAACTCCGAAAGAGTAAAAATCAAGGGATTTACACCAGCCGAAGAAATTCACTATAAATTGGATATTACATGTATAGTCTGCCGCCTCACGGGTGTGAAAGGGAAGAACACTCTCCGGAGTTACAACGTCGGTACATGAATGAACTTGTTGTAAGAAGTGGGTGGTGACCGATGTCGATCGATAAAGTCGACAGGTGGTGGTCGACGACAGTCAGTGGTGATTAATGATGGTCAGCCGTGGTCAACGGCGGTCGGTGGTGGTTGACAGTAATCGATCGAGGTCGGTGATGATCGATGACGGTCTGTTGTGATAGACGATGGTTAGCGGTTGTCTACAACAATCGACTATGGTTAAAGTGATCGTTGGCGATCGAAGGTGGCAAAGGTGGGGCTCTATTTAGAGTGTTCTTGTTGCAATTAATGCATGAATATGAACCACTTTGATCAGACGGTCCGGAGAGCTTCCTTCGATCATAAGACGTTTGACGGATATTTGAGTGTCTTATTAATGTCGAAATTTAGCGATCTTAGACTCACTGGATTTATTTTGCTGAGATGCTCAATTCAACTAAGAACTCGTCGGATTCGACATCCGTTTGACCTTTTAAATGCGTTTGATTTTTTAATCAGAACTCGGTTTGGTTCAGATTGGATCAATGTTAGTACCATATGGTTCGTCTTGTCAATTCAGTCAGTTTGCTAGTAAATTTGTTGAAATCTTATTTTTGGATTATGTCTTCTTAAAGTTTGAAAATTTCTTACTCAAAAAATTATTTCGAGATCTATGTCATACTTTGAAATTTGTGCACGACGATGAGAATTCGTTTACGGCGTATCAAATACAAATATAAATATGTAAATCTATAAGAACTTTATGGTATGTATGAAAATTCTCAAAGAAAAAAAATTCATAAATCAGCATCAACGTCAGCGTAAGGATGCTGCTAACTAATTCATACACTTCGTATCATTATAAGCTTAGGATTAATTCTTAAAATAACTAATTAGAAATCCTTAACGATGTGCCACGGTTTTTATAAATAATAATAGCATAATTTATTAATTTGAATAAATACAAATTACTTGTGGTGGGAATTACCAGCATGCTAACATGCCACAAAATTAACATGTATTTATATATTTAACACCTAAATTTTTATATTTACGTATATGATACTTTACTCACTAAAGGTCCGTTTGAGGCAGCTTATAAGTGCGGGCGGCATTTTCAAAATGCTGTCGTACTGTTTGGTTTGCGCATTTCGCCAGCTTATTCGAAGCTGCGTTTGAGTTTTTACACTAAACGCAGGTCGCGGGTCGACCCCAGCGGTGGGGTCGCGTGCTGCATTTCAGGATAAACAGATTATTTCAAAATAAGTTAATATTAATGATATTTTTTATCATTTAAAGATTAAGTATTATATAAATAAATAAATATGTGTGTTATATTCTTTCTTATACTCACTCCCCTGTTTCGTTTGCTCAACCAAAAATGCGCATGGCAAGGGAAACTCTGTCCCTCGCCTTCTTCTTCCTCCAGCTCTCGCTTCAAATCTCCACCTCCCACCCATTCCCCCTCCCCCNAAAAAAAAAAATTATAATCTTATAAATGATTTCTACAATCTACAAGACAATCACCATTATTCAGCCTTCTAACTTTCAGGCAACAGGTTTAGGGAGAATCATACATAAATTTTAGTTTTCCTTACAGTTTTTTCAAGTGTAGTCTCCTTCTTTTTCTATGGATCTCTCCTCTTTATCCCCTCTTCATTCAATCTCCNCAAAAAAATTTATAATCTTATAAATGATTTCTACAATCTACAAGACGATCACCATTATTCAGCCTTCTAACTTTCAGGCAACAGGCTTAGGGAGAATCATACATAAATTTTAGTTTTCCTTGCAGTTTTTTCAAGTGTAGTCTCCTTCTTTTTCTATGGATCTCTCCTCTTTATTCCCTCTTCATTCAATCTCCATCTCGATCTATTCCTGGAGCCGGGCCTGAACATAACTGGAAAGGGTTAGTATCATCACATCTTCTTACTTCTTCTGACTCGAACCTTTCTCCTGTACCTTGTACAAATGGTAAAATAGTCTTCTCAGATTTTGATGTTAAAGAAGGCTCAAAGTGGTGGGAACTTGCGTTGGTGGGTTACGCTTTAGGTAAAGGTTCTTTCTATGGCAANATATCATCACATCTTCTTACTTCTTCTGACTCGAACCTTTCTCCTGTACCTTGTACAAATGATGAAATAGCCTTCTCAGATTTTGATGCTAAAGAAGGCTCAAAGTGGTGGGAACTTGCGTTGGTGGGTTACGCTTTAGGTAAAGGTTCTTTCTATGGCAACCTTCTTCAAGTCTTCGGTAAGATCTGAAAACTTGAAGGATCTTTTGAGCTCATTTCTCTTACGGAAGGTTTCTTTCCTTTTAAATTTATTTGTATGGAGGATTTTGTGGTGGTTCTTCCGAAAAAATATTTACTCCAATGAGAAGGTGCCACGTATACAATGATCCCAATATAATGCAACGTGGCACCTCCTCATTAGAGGACTGATGCATCAGTACTCCTGAGGTAATATTTTTTCGGTTCTTTCTGGTATGCACTAGTTCATTGGCGTCACAAAGCACTTCTTTTAAAACAATTGACTCCTGATTTTCAGCCTGTTAGAGGATCTTAAAGAAGTTCTATTCCTGTTATTTATGAATGAAAACTTATTCCACATAATTATAGAAAACATATTTTTAAATGGGTAAGTATAAAAAGGAGAAAAATACATTCCGAAGTTATTTACATATTTAGATAACTAACACACATATTTTTATATTTATATGCAAAATACTGAAATTTTTAAAATTACATCAAAAACATAATCATTACTAATTTTTTGAAAGTGAAATGCATTTTTTTATGCGTAGATTTGTGGTATAAAAATAATACTGATGTGTGCAAGGAAATTCGAGTGGTAGAGTAGCAGATTATCGTGTTTACTGTCGTACAAAGATTCATCGCACACTTAAAACAAAGAAAATAACTAGTAATTATACAAAAAGTTTGTACATGGAAAACCCAGAAAGAGAAAAAATCAAGGGATTTATCCCAACTGAAGAAATTCACTATAAATTAGATATTACATATATAGTCTGTCGTCCCACGGGTGTGAAAGGGAAGAACACTCTTCGGAGTTACAACGTCGGTGCATGAATGAACTTGTTGTAAGAAGTGGGCGGTGGTCGATGTCGATCGATAAAGTCGACAGGTGGTGGTCGACGATAGTCAGTGGTGATTAATGACGGCCAGTCGTGGTCAACGGCGGTCGGTGGTGGCTGACAGTAATCGGTCGATGTCGGTGATGATCGACAACTGTCTGTTATGATTGATGACGGTTAGCGGTTGTCTACAATAATTGGCTGTGGTTAAAGTGGTCGTTGGCAATCGACGGTGGCAAAGGTGGGGCTCTATTTAGAGTGTTCTTGTTGCAATTAATGCATGAATATGAAGCACTTTGATCTAGACGGTCCGGAGAGCTTCCTTCGATCATAACACGTTTGATGGATATTTGAGTGTCTTAATGATATCGAAATTTAGCGATCTTAGACTCATTGGATTTGTTTTGCTAAGATGCTCAATTCAACTGAGAACTCGCCGGATTTGACATCGGTTTGACCTTTTAAATGTGTTTGATTTTTTAATCAGAACACGGTTTGGTTCAGATTGAATCAATGTCAGTACCATTGGATTCGTCTTTGTCAATCCAGTCACTTTGACTGTAAATTTGTTAAAATCTTATTTTTGGATTATGTCTTATTAAAGTTTGAAAATTTATTACTCAAAAAATTATTTCGAAATTTGTGCAAGATGATGGGAATTCGTTAATGGCGTATCAAATACAAATATAAATATGTAAATCTATAAGAACTTTATGGTATGTATGAAAATTCTCAAAGNAAGGGTGAGGGAGAGAATCGAAATAACTAATACCCGAGAAGAAATTATCCTTCTTACCATTGAGCTTATAAATTTTAAGAGCATAAGAAAGAATATTGGAGATGACATTGGAGCAACGAGGTTTTCTATTCGCATGTTTAATATCGTTCCGGGTCATCCAAATGAACCAACATATAATGTAAGGATATATGTGTAAAAAATGATTACGCCTTTGATCCGGATTACACAAAAGAGTAGTGGAGCTTAAATCTGTGGCCAGGTACAGAGAAGTGTTAAACCAAAGGCCCCCCAACCTCCAGATTTGAAGCGAAAATGGACAAGTGAAAAATAAATGTTCCAAAGTTTCCTCATCATTGTT